>PVKS010001820.1:0-131101 GCA_004027875.1 Aplodontia rufa
CCCTGGGAGAGAGGGACCAAAGGAGGTGGCCAAGTGGTCGTTGCTGCTTACTGTCTGTGTCCAGCACTCAGCCTAGGGAGAGAAGACACAAAGCCACAGTTTCAGAGATGAGAAGGCGGAATCTGAAGCTCAGGGAGGCCAAGTGGCTGGAACTCCTTGGGGTGCCGGAGAGGAGCTGCTGCACAGAGAGAGCTCCAGAGATGCGCAGAAGGCGCCAGCTAAGCTCTGAGCTCTGCACATATAAGGAAGGGGGACACCCAGGCAGACGAAGCAGATGGATCAATCCTGGAGCTCACACTGGCCTGGCCTGCACAGGAAGGTCACCCAGCCAGGGTACATCAGAGTCTTAGAAAGGCACATCTCGGTGCTGAGGACCATGTTAGCCCTAAAGGCCAGGTCAGCCCTATCAGAGTTGAAAAGCAAAGCCTTAAAAAGGAACAAACTAATTCCAGGTAACTTAACCACAAGCCCCCCCAAAACAGTAGCAACAATAAAATGGGGAGGGAGACTATGATCCAAAAGCAAAAGAAAAATTAATAATAGAAACACAACTGTAAATCACATGGGCAAGAACTCAAAAGGGAAACTATAAAATAACTTCAACTGAATGAAAACAAACTACATATATCAATGTTTACTGGATGCAGCTAAAGCAGTGCTTAGAGAGACATTTATAGCATTAAAATCAAGAACTGTTGCAGAGGACTAGACTGAAAAGGAACAGCACAGTAAATTTTTTGGATAATATCTGTAAAGCATCCTAATTATGGTGGTGACCATACAAATCCAAATGTGTTAAAATTCACACAACTATATGTCCAAAAGAAAAAAAAAAGTTAATAAATCTCTATATTAATTTTAAAAACACAAAAAAATGGCTAGCTTAAAAGTCAATGTTCTAAGCTTCTATCACAAGAAACTATAGAAAGAAGAATAAATTAAATCTGAACTAAGTAGCAGAAGGTATGAAATAAAGAACGGAAATCAATGAAATAGAAAACAGAAAGACCATAGGGAATAGCAATAAAATTGATAATCTTCTAGGCAAACTGATCAGGAAAAGCAAAATTATGACCCCAATTATCACCATCAAGGATTACAGGGAGGACATCACTACAAGTCGACATGAGGCACCATTTGAACGAGTTTATAACAATAAGTAAGATAGTTTATATGAAAATTCCTTGAAAAACAAACAACTAGAGCTCACTCAAGAAGAACCAGATAAACCTTATATATTCCTACATCTATTGAAGAAATCCCGTGGTTAAAAACTTCACTTCAAGGGCTGGAGCAGTGGCTCAGTGGTTACAGTGCTTGCCTGGCACACGCAAGGATGCTGTTCGAACCCCAGCACCACGTACACAACCAAGTGTCAGAGCAACTAAAAACCAGATGAAAAACTAAATAAAATTGATTCTCTCTCTCACTGTCCCTCTCTCTCTTTAAAAAAAAAAAAAAAAATCCCTTCATAGAAGACTCCAGGCCCAGATGGCTACACTGACTTAAGGACTTTTTAAATAAGGGAAAAAGAAAACGCTAGTTCTACAAAATCAACTCCAGAGGAGGAGGGAAAATTTCCCAGTCTTCCCATAAGGTAAACATAGCCACAATAACAAAACCAGGCAAGAGAATTACAAGACCACAGACCAATATCACTCAGGAACATGCATGCGAAATTTTAGCAAGTCACATCCCACAATGTATGTAAAGTGACACATTAGGTGGTATCAACCTGGAGTGAACACCAGGGTAAGAACTTCCTGGAGAAGGTGACTTCTGAGCGGAACCTGGGCACACATGCAGAATCCAAGAGGAAGAGGAAACAACAAGAAAAACAAAGGAATAAGGAAGGCAGACTCCCCAAGAACAGGCGGGTGCCGGCACTGACTGTGGCGCCTGCTGGGCTTCCGAAAAGCTCCAGTTTTTGGGAATGGTCGGAGAAACAGGGCTGAGCCCCTCGGACCGGTGATACTGTGTGACACTAGCTTCTGGCCAAAGCTGATGGTTCCAGAGCTAGAAACACCACCAAGCTGAAACCATCAGATTTCCTGCTCAAGACTTTGAAACTAAAATGGAGAGAGCGGCCCACCTGGGATTTGCTAAGAGTAGGTCAGAGTTCTTAGGAGAAGGCCCATGAGTGCTTGCTGCTGAGACCCCTGGATCTGGTCGGTTCCTGTCTCTCCATAGGCTTCTCAGCAACCACTTGGATCCTGTGAGCGGCTCCGGGGTCCTTGCTTTCCCTTAAGCTTCAATGAACGCAAGGCACTCTCGTATGAGTTATGCTACTGCATAAGAACCTGGAAGTTCCTGGGCCAGAGCCAAGACCTGTGCAGCCAAGTCCAAGAAATCAGAGCAAGCTGGAAAGGTGCCCACTTTGACCAGTACAGGACTCCACATGACTATAGGAGGATGGAGGTTAAAAGAGAGAAGGTGCTACAGGTTTTGGAACAAGAATAAAACAGGGCCAAAGTGGTCTTAATGTTAGAAATTATCCACAGTGCTACAGAGGATGGATTATAAAATGGCAATATGCTTGGCCCTTCTGGGAGGCTGACAGGTAATCTGGGGCTGAGAAAATGGCCCAGACCTTGCTTGCTCCCATGTCTTGATTCTCACCTCCACACCTGCTTGGAGCCAGGCACGGGGGCACCGAGACCTGAAGTCTCCTGAAAAGGGACAGCTGACACAGTCTGGCGTGCGTAGGAGCAGACAAGGTAGAGGCCACAGCAACTTTCAGTCTAGACGGCAATTCCAACTAACAGAAGTGGCACAGGTGTTTATTTATAGGGTTACTAGCACACTATTGAGGGTGCTGCTGAAAACACCAGGTGGGAGTCCCCAGCATGCACCGGAAGGACTGCAGAGCTGGCAATGAGGAGGGTGCAGTGGGTGGGAAGCCAGAGGCCCAGTGGAGTTGGGTCCACTTCCAAGAACTGAAGCCCCTGTGTGCCAGGTTCCCAGTCACGGAGAGAATGCATCAATGGGGGAAACGTGAGCAGGACTGAGCATCTGCCAAGCTTCTTTTAAAAGTTTTAGGTTGGAGAGCTAAGGATGTTGTTCAGTGGTAGTTCTAGCACACATGAGACCCTACGTTCAACCCTAGCACCACGTAAAAAAAAATCTCAGGCTGGGTCATCAGATGTGCTGAGCACAGGGCACCTCCGCGTGGATGCAAAACATGAAGCCGAGGGGTGAGGATGTGAGAAGAACCGGACAGAATGGACCACCAAGGCCCATTTATAGCCAAGAGGGGAGCGCACAGCATTCTTTGAAAAAAAAAAAAAAAAAACACATGAGAAACTGGCGCCAAGAGCTGCCTTCGAAAAGGAAAGCTGGTGGAAGGGTGGGAAGGGAGACCTTTGTCACTATATGGTTTTTTGTCACTTAATTTTCATGATGAATGATTTAAGCACTTAGTTATGTCAAGTATGCTTTCATGTCTGCAGTCAAAGGCTATCATAGTAAAAACCAGCTCCACCTACTCCCCAACAGGCTTATGAGAAACCTCCTAGGACATCACCTGAAGTAATATCTCATCTATGCCAAGCCCAGCTCTGGGGAGGGGCAAGAGGGAATAGTCCAGAATCCTCCTCTAAGGAGAACCTGATGTGGGGGTTTCCAAGGTGCCCGTGTCAAGCAAGATAGGCAAATACTAGGGCTGTTCCCAGCTGTGGTGAATCCTGGTGGCCTCTGTCAGCTCCACAGCAGCTGGACCCTGGCCACGCAGCCTCACAGGGGAAGCCAGAGACTACACCTTTCTTCAGAAAGGAAACCTACGTTTCCACAAAATCCACCCGGGTCTATTTTAACTCTGAACCCATAGCAAGAACACCAAGTATTATAAACAGCAGAACCAAGGTTGCAATTTGACTGATTTCAGTTCTGATGTTAGGAAAGTGGTCTTTGGCTAAGGCAGCTATCAAGCAAGGGTTGACAGAAAAGCCACAGTGTGAAGGCCGCCATGCTAGTTAGACAGGCAACATGCAGACCGTTCCCCATGTCATCTGAGTCACCAATTCCTGTGGCTTCTGTCTGCAGAAAAACACCTGAGATGCTCCAAGGCAGGCAGAGGAAGAGTTGTGGGAACTGGCCTTGGAAGCCAAAGGGAAGTTCCTCCCAGAAGCACTCTCCTTCCCTCCATGCAGTAGGGAGTGGTGCTGTGAGGATCCTGGCACTGGCAGCGAGGCAGGAGGAGCACGCCTTACCTTTGTTATGGGACATGGCATACAGGAGACATAGCACGAAGAGCGCATGGTAGTCGTCATCAGGACTGTCCAGGGCATGGTACACCATATCCAGGAAGGGCCTAGAAAAGACAGGGAGCATGCATGAGCCTCAAGAGCTCTCCCATCGCTCACAGGGCACCAGCTGCCCTCGCTTCTCATAGCTGTGCTCTACGGCACCACACTGGACCCGACACAAATGAGACCTGGGCTCTGCCCATGGACACTGCCATCTACAGGGGCAACAGACCAAGGAGGAGATCACCTGGCCATACAGCAACCTTGCACCAGGTGTTGAGGATGCTGGGGAACAAGGGCACGAAAGTCCCTGCTCTTTGGCACTGCCATGCCAGTTAGCAGAGAAAGAACAAAGATCATCACTTCAAAGTGATGTCTGTCATACAGGAGGAAGAAAACAGGGCAGTGACCAACAATACCATACAAAGACCAAACAATGTGAGCAAGCTTGACAACACGCCCTGCAGTCAAAACTGCCTGGGCTCAAACTCGGATTATACCTGTTTGTAGCTGCAAAGCCTTGGGCAAATCTCCCCAAAGTATGATGGGATTAGAACCTGCAGGTCACTGTGAAGACTCACAGGCAAGGGGCACTGAAAGGCACTATCAGCAAGGGCCAGGCATTGTGGAGGGGCCGACACCTGGCAGCTGCTGCGTCTTTCTGCTTTAATATTCCAGGGCCCTGCTCCATGATTTCCTGTCAGTAGGCTCCTGGCCCAGGAATTTCTTGCACTGACATTCCCCGACTGTAAGAGTCGATAGTGAGTCTCTCACCCCTGACGCTCTGTGGGTGAGATCTAAACAGTGGCTGCAAATATTGGAAACCACACATTGCAAATGCCACCGTTTCAGTGAAAAGGACTGGCTTGGAAAACAGAATGCCCAGATCGGGACCAGGGGCAAGAGGCTCTAACCCCCTGACTTCTGTGGCTGTCTGCTCTGGATACCAGACTGAGGCCAAGAGAACAGGGCACCCCAGTGAGTGACCATGTGCACCTTTAACTCCTAGAAGGATACACAAGATGTTACCAATGCTGACGGTCTACATGGAGCGAAACTGGAAGAACAGTCACTGCATAATCTCACATAACTCTCTTGGGTTTTGAACTCCACAAATACACCACTGATACAACATATTCAATTGAAAAATGCAAAAGGTAAAAAAGCAATGTTTATTGGTCATCGAATTTCAAATAAACATGTGACACACAAAAATTAAACAAACCAACCAACCAACACTTGAAAGGGAACATTGAGGCTTGGACTCCACTTCCTTCTCTGGAGCCCAGATGGGGCACCATCTTTCAGATGTGTTAACAGTTCTGCCATGTGTGGGTCTGGGTTTCTGTGAACTTCCAGGGATGACTCTTCCATACTTAAGAGTAAGATAAAGTACAAAACATTTTCTTGTAAACCAGCTGCTTGAAATTTGGATTATAATTTCATTTGGGAATAATACAATAACAGTACAAGAACAGAGAGAGAGAGAGAGCTGGGTGCTGTACTTCATGCACTGAAACACCTCGAAGCCATTAAGCATCTGATTTACCAAGAGCATATCTGATATATATAATAAAGTGAAAAAGATGCTTGGGCTTGATGTTAGACGGGAAAAAGAAGGAATTAAAAAAAAAAAAAGACAGAAACGAGCTACTGGGAAAAAGAGGGCAAAGTTCCCAGAAATTTCAGAAATTTTCAGAAAGCTGGAAATGACAAACTGATAAGAAATAAACAAAATGATGGTAACAATGGCCTCTGAACATTGAGACCATGGAGATCTTCGTTCCTTCTTTATGCTTTTTAAGATTTGTTTTCATATTTTATAATATGTATCACTTTCATACTTTTTAAAATGTTTAAACAATATTTATTGATTTATTGTTGCTGGGGATTGAACCAGGGGCGCTTAACCCCTGAACCACATCCCCTGTCCTTTTTGTTTTTTATTTTAAGACAGGGTCTCAATAAATTGCTGAGGCAACTTAACATCTTCCTGCCTCAGCCTCCAGAATCACAGGGATTATGGCCATGTGCCACCATACAGGGCTTAACAGCTTTTTTTTTTTTAAAGAAAGAAACAATGTTTTGAATGTTACTAGTTTCATCTTTTTATATATATATTTAAGAGGGAGAGGGACAGTGAGAGAGGAAAAATCAATTTTACTTAGTTTTTTTATCTGGTGTTCGTTGCTCTGACCCTTCATCGCGTACCTGGTGCTAGGGTTTAAACCCACATCCTTGCACACGCCAGGCAAGCACTGTAACCACTGAGCCACCGCTCCAGCCCCTTAGATCTATCTTAACCCTGAATGCAGATAGAGCCCATAATTGTACAGGATATAAGAACAGTCTCACTTTCTATATCTCTGGGCAAGTAGGTCAATGTCAAGATTCACTCTATGACCTACAGAACAAGTAGCCATCTTCCCTCACTGTCAGCATGCTCCTACCTCAGCACTGGGAAGTAGGGGACAGTGGGCTGTCACAGTCCCTTGACAACCGCAACCGAATACTTTCATAAAGCAGATGCAGCTCTCTACCAGCCAATCTCTCCCTGGCATTCGTCTCAAGAGAAGATCAGGGATCTGGCCCACAGCTTCCCAGGCCTGCAGATGCTTACCTCAAGGCACTTTAGTCAGTCTCTATTACCAAGTCATACAATCAAAGACACCGGTTAGAATCACCCAAAGGGAGAATCTCAATAAACTATGAGAAAGCTTTTCCACTAAAATTCAGAAGAACAGCAGTATTGACCCCAATATTTAACATAACATCTTGGTCTGCTTCTTACAGAAGGGGACAACAGCAAAGCTTGGTAATATTGTACCATGCAACATATGTGCTTTTTTTGTTTCCACGTACTAGATCCTAAAAACCAATCGCAGCACCGCAGCATTCACCTAGAAGCAACAGCTAACATCCTACCATGCAGAGACACCTTCATGTGCTACACCTCCTCTACTGCTGGTCACTTGAGGGTTTTCCAGTTATCCACATTCTAACTAGGACTGTGCCAACCAGGCTTCTGTGCTCAGAATGACTTCCTTAATTTTCAGAGCACCGGAAGCGACATTTTTTGTTGTTGTTAAGCAAAATTAAAAAGGTCTTTGTAGGCTATGACTGTACACCCACACTACATCACTACATATTCCAGCAATTTCTTATTTAACAAGAACTAAAAAGGTTCTCTTGCACAGCTGAAAAAAGTGAATCCTATTTGTTAGATAACTGAAACATTTGCAGGTAGAAATGTGGAGAAACAAAATCGGTGGGTTTCAGCAATTCATCACATGTTGGATTAGCAAATAGGAGGGGGTGTGCCCCAGCCACCCGCCCCTGCGGTCCAGGCAATGAAGGTGCGATGCTCATAAGGAACTGCTGCAGGGAGCCATGCAGTGGGGCCACTGGTTAGGAAGAAACACCCTGAAACAAGCCCTCCTAGCAGGGCACTCAGGAGTTGGGGGATGACCCTGTTCTGGAGGGGTGGCACCACAGCAATTTCAGGGACATGTGTGTCACCAAGGTTTAAGGAGATGCAGTTTCATAGACCATCATCAAATGACCAGGTGGCAAAGATCAGAGGTGGGCAGCAGTGCTGGATCAAGCTAGTGGAGTCCTGAAGGCAGCCCCCTGGATGGTGGTATGCAGCCCCGCTCCCGAGGGATTCCTCTGGGGGGGCTGCAGGGGTGAGGCACAGCCCACATGCTTTAGACAGGGACCCCATCCTGGCCAGTCTCTCCCCAAAAGTGAGCACCTGGGCATCACCCTCCCCATGGAACCTCGCTCCTCCTTCCTGAGCTGACTGCACTGCCCAGGAGCATCCCACACAAGCTCTGCAGGCCGAGGGGATAGCCCTGCGCACCTACTCCACTGCATGCCCTCGAAGCACGTGGCTGCAGCACTCTTCTCCTCGTCTGTGGTGTTCTGCTCCTGCAGGGAGGTACTGGCCAAGTCCGAGAGCTTGCTGCGCTCCATGATCACCATCTCGATCTCTGGAAGAGAACATGGAAACTAGATGAGCAAAGACAGCTGTGTGGACCTACATGCAGAGACGAGCATATCAGAGCAAGGACACAAACCGCTCCTAATAGGTCTAGCAAGCGTTCAAGGGCTGAACACCAGCACTGTGCTGGGGGGAAACCAGGCAGGCCGCAACCACTCATCCTGGCAGCACTAAGAAACAGAACCCTAATTTAGACAACAAAACACAAATTGCAATCATTTATTTCATGAATTTAAAAAGGTATTTATTTTACTTTATTGATGCCACATTTCCTTCCCAAAGGATCTGAGGCAGCTAGAAGATAGGACATGTGGTTAATAAGACATAACCAAACCCATCAACAGCATTCTGAAGCTGCTTACAGTTCAGAAGGGGCCTGATGTGACTGAGGCCTTGCGCTTTCCCTTCCCACTCACCTTCTGGAAGGCAAAGGGAGGTTGGAACCTTAGTTCATATTCCTTCCAATTAAATAAGAGTGATTTATAGGAACTGACTTAAGCATGATGTGCATTTCTATTTTCAGAAAAAGTTAGGAACCTCTCAAGAAAAACATCTGGAATTAAAGATGAATGACAGCTGTGTTTCCAGGTGTCCCCTTCAGAGTGTTTGTGTGAGGGCAAGAACTTTCACAGCCAGCCTCTGAAATGCAGGGTTCAGATCCTTTCCCTGTAACGGGAGACAACTGGGGACAAGATGCTGAAATGAACCCATGTTTGTTTCCAGAGGGCGAGTGAGTGCACCTCCAGCTCCCCCATAGCCTGCTCCGTGCCCCCCCCTTCTCCTGGGCCTCCCAACTGGCCCTGCTTCCCTTCTTGCCCCCACTGTTTGTTCTCCACACCAACCCGAGTGATTTTTTTTAATTTCTTGTTTCTTTTTAGTTATACATAACAATAGGACTCATTTTGACATAACTATAAAAGCATGGAATATAGTGATTTTTAAATGGAAATTCGTTCACATCATCCTCTGTCCATCACTCAGGATGAAATCCAAACAGCATCCCATGGCTTGAGGCCTCACACAGCCTGGCCCCTTGCCCCTGCCCCTGCCCCTCTAGCTTTACCTTCTGGCCCTCTCTGCCCTGTTGGACCCCTCTCCAGCTGTGCTGGCCTTCTCACTGGTTCTCAATGCCCTCAGTTTTCCTGTGCCCCAGGACCTTTACACCTAGGCCTAGGTCTTCTCTAGCCAGGAGTGACTCAGTCACATCCTCCAACACTCAGCTCTCATGTCTCCTCCTTGGACATCCTTACCAGCTGTTTTACTTGTACCTCCTTTGAGATGATTAACTAAAGTGCATACTTTGTTCAGATTCCATTTCTCTTCCCAACAGTCTTCAGTCTTCATCTGTTCTAGGATCCTGTTACACTAAATTGTCATGGGGAGACTCCTCTAGACTGTGCCACTTTCTCAGACTTTCCTTGATCTGATGACCCTGGCAGCCTGGGGTCTGCCTGATGCTCCTCTGAGGATGAGACTGGGGTGATGGTTTGGAGGGAGGAAGACGACAGAGGAGAAGTGTGCTTCGTCACATTGTCTCCAGGGAACATGCTATCCATGTGACTGATAACAGCTTAACAAGCTAATATTCACTGGGTTTCTCTTCCTTCCATACCATATTCTGGAAGGAAGCCACTGAGCACAGGCCAGGCTTAAAGAGTGGGGAGCTGTGTTCTACCTCCTTGGGTATTGACCTGAATTATCTGAAGATACTCTACACAGGGGACAGAATAACTCTGCCCTTTACCTTGATTTTACCTGCAGTATTTAAAACTACCTGGATTCTAGATATCACCTATTTTTTTAAGTGTACTTTCAGCCTTCCTCCAGTAGACTACGGACTATGTTGCAGCCACCCCGGCATGGGGAAGTGCTCCCTACATACCTGCCTTGGGGCCAATGTCTCCAAGAGGCTCACTCCCCACAACACCCTGCCCTTCTGACCTGATCTGAAGGCAGATGTCATAGATGAGAGGCTCCTACGGAGTGTCCCCATCACAGAGCTGGGAGCCAATGGTGACTTTTAAGTGGTCTTTGGACAAATGTTCTGTCTGTATGGTTTCATAGTTATTTTAATGAGCATTAGAACAAAATTCTGGCTGCACAGAAAGCCATTCTTTCATGCGTATTAACACTCCGAAGGACTAAGCAGCAGCACAGGTAGGTCGCGGACACGGCAGAGCAAGGGTGCCACCTGTGCTGAGGGAGCATCCGTCTCCCTCTGCTCCGGTGTCTACTGGCCCCAGCCTCCTGCAGCGCCCGGCCACCCTGGGCTTCTCCTGCTGCATCAGTGGGTGTGCAAGAGGATTCACTACCTGGTGGCTCTTTTTCATGCTTTTAACTGTTCTCATCTTTGAAATACCTATTTTGTGTGCTTTATAGCATACACAGCATTATCACAGTAATACAAGTATGTAAAAATCTTATAATAAATAAATGTATCTATTCTTGGGAGATGCAGGTTTAAATTTTATATGTATTTTTGTTTCCTGATAAAGCATGCCACCAAATACATCTAAAGTCTACCAAGCAAAGCTATGAAGCTGGCTTCCCACTGGCCTCTGCCCTCTGCCCTCTGCTCAGTGACCACATGCCCACCTCCCCAGACACAACTGTGCGTGCTCCTGCCTGGCTGATGTGGTACGAACTCAGTTCCCAAGACTCCCCAAGGTCACAGAGCCAAGCCCCGGTTCCGGTCAAAAGGCCAAGCCTATTATGACATGGCTGTCCCTGCTTCAGTGTTTTAATCTCCCTGGCACCAGCAGGATTCCAACGCAGAGGAGAGCTGAAAGTCAATCTGGCCAGTGCTTGTCAAACACTTTCCGAAGCAGCTCATCTCCCCAGTGCTAGGGAGGGAGCTCAGGCCTCACATGTGCCAGCAAACACTACACGGAAGCGCATCAATGTCAATCTGAACAGCAGTTTTACAGGGCATGCCCCATGGGAGGCAGGCGAGAGCAGGGCTGCTCTAGGTAAAAGCTGGTGACCGCCATGTTCTGCCCAATGGGTCCCTCGGGCACTCCTCTAGGCCCCTTTCTGGAATTGTGGCACTTCACAAAAACTGCCTGAAGACTGCGGATTGGGTCCAGTGTCTGAGGAAATGCCACCTGAAGTGCTTAGCTGCGCCACCCGGGTGCTCCGGCTGCCCCGAGTCTGCACTCAGCCAGCGGTCGTGCAGTGAGCCGACTTTCCAGGGGGACATTAGTTCTTCAAATGTGGAGCAGGTCTCCCCCTTGTCCTGCACAATGCTGGTCAACAACTCAAAAGCACCAGTTCTCACCTGGGGGCCGGCAGCTCCCCAAACCCATGGGTAAAATGCTATGTGGGCGCAGGAATGCAGATAAGATGTTTCTGAGGAGGGGGTCTCTCCAGATTCCCACTGCTCTAAAGGGACTCTACAGCCACCTTTAAACGCGGATGCTGAAGAGGGCTGACTTGTGCTGCTGATTCAGGGTCTCGGTGAGCCCCTCTTCAGTGTGGTTCTGTGCTGCCTTCTGTGCCCCTCCTCTTGCTTGTCCCTGCTGATGCTGTACCTGTCTCGGGTGCCACCAAGGAGGTGGCTGAGGGGGCTTGTGTAGACAGATGCCCACTGATGGTTGCAGAAGCAGGGCGCAGGTGCTGGTGATGGAGCCTTCTCACCTCTCATGCTCCTGTTTTGCAGCCATAACCTCGCCCTGCGTGGCTGCGGCTTCGCTGTCGTGAGGGCATACTGTGTGCACTGCTTGTTATTTAATCATTTAACTACCTATCTTTTCCGCCTAAATGCAGTTTGTTTGTTTGTTTTTCAGGGCTGAGGACTAAACTCAGGGCCTTGAACTCAGGGCCTTGAGCATGCAAGGCAAGCACTCTGCAACCAAGCTAAATCCCCAACCCCTTGAATACAGTTTTAAAGGAAGGTTCAGATCACTATTCCGACCTTTAACCTAGCAGTCCCATTAGCAGGAATTCACCTGAAGGCTGCACCTCCAACATGACAACATACACACACAAGGGTAGTTCATGCAGTGTTATTTGCAGTTCAAGATACTGGAAACTCCCTAAATGTCCAGGCATAGGAGGCTGGTACACAACACGCAGCTGCGAGAGGAACGGGGAGTACTGCTGAGCAAAAGCAGCACGCAGCGTTCAACCCCGTGAGCCAGCAAGGGCTCAGCACCGACGCTGAGCTGCTCATTTCTACAAGAAGAAACAGAAGACAGACGCTCCAGAAAAAGAGGGGCAAGACGGAAGGCACATGGGAAGAGGGACTCTTTTTCATGCCTTTTTGCACAGTATTAAGTGTTTTCAGACACTTTCATAGTTTCATATTCTGCATATGTGTCCTATCTCTGCCCACTGAAAGGACCAAAAAGGAAAGACATCTCTCAGTAGCAGTAAGAATACCAAGTGCCGGGATCTCGGTCTCTAAAGCTACTGCCCATTGAGAGGAAACAGGGCTTTTGGGAAGAAAGGGCTAATGGCAGAGATGTGCAGAAGAGACACAAGGTGAAATGGGATATCTTCTTATGCCAGGAAGGATGACGGATTGCTTGAAAAAATGACAGGGCTTATCACAGGGACACAGCAGCCAGCCTGAAAGGATTCCCATGGGCCTACTCTGGGACAATTTGAGCACCAAAATAATTAAATATAATAATGAAATACAGACCATTAAAAAACTGGAGACCATGATCATAAACAATACATAAATGGAGAGAAGGAGGGAGCTGTTCAACATGGGGTGCAGGCTGCTGCTGCAGAGCTGTCATTTTGTGACCATTACGTGAAGACTGGATCAGGTGAGGAACATCAAAGAATGTCAAAGCTAAGCAGGAATTTTCCTGAATTGCATTAGCTCAAAGTTTGCTCTCAGGGATTACTTACTAATTGTGAAGAAAAGAGAAAGTAAGCTGGGCAACACATTAACCAAGTGACCAAGATGAGTATCCAGGAAGGACAGAAGGACATCACGTGCCTTCTGACATAGCTCCCTAAAAAGAGCACGACATTGTCTGCACCATGTTCTAGCCAAGAACACAAAAACCACACTAATCACACGACATGTCAGACAGATGGACTGAGCACCTTCATAGCACAAAGGAGCAGGGGTCTGCATTCCCAAAGAAGCTGGCACTGGGGCTGGGGGTTCAGTTCACCTCAGTATGTGGTAAGTATGCCTGGGGCCTGGGGCCTGTGGAATGTTCCAGAGTAGAGGAGGCTAGAGACATGAGTGAAGGTACTATCCAACCCTGGATTCCATCTTGTGCTGCACCAACAAATGTAACTAGAACAGAGCAGGAAGTCGATGCAGCCGATGACCATGGTCACGAATAAGAACACCCTGACCTGGCAAATGCACAGATGCTCCAGGAGGAAAGGGTCATGACGGACGAGACCTGTTCTTCAAACCAGCATGTGGATGTGAGTTGCCGAGAGGATGGGGTTGTAGGGCCTGTCACTTTCCACTGTGCATTTCTCTGTTCTGTTTGAGTGGTTTATAAGAACACCCAAGAATTTTTTAATAACTAAAATCAACAAAAATATTTCCATTTAAAAAACAAAACAAAGGGCTAGAGAATAGGCTCAGCAATAAAGCGCTTGCATGGGATATGCAAGGACCCACATTCAAATCCCAGCACACGTGCACAACTAAGCGAGGGAAAAACAAATACCAGATGAAAAAACAGCTGCAAAGGGCAAATCCTGTGTGAGGCCAGCTAGGCGAGGTCCCTGGAACAATCAAACCTATGGATGGAAAGGGGAATGGCAGCTGCCACAGGCTGGCGGAAGCTGGATGGAGCAGCCCCGCTCGCTGGGTATAGAGTTTCAGTGGTGGAGGGGGATGGTGGTGATGGATCCATGAAAATAACAGCACACGGGACACTATTGAATTGCACCCTTAGAAATGGTGACGACGGCCAGCTCTCACGTATGTGCATTTCACCACAACTGATCAAAAGGCAGCAAGGCCCTGTCCCTGGGCTTCTCATCTAGGCAGTAGCTGTGCGGGGGGAGCTAGCACAGCTGTTGTTGAGGACAACGACTTCTGCCTCGTGATGTGACAACTCCGGTCACCTCCTGTAGCTTCCCCACTGCTCTGACACACTGCCTTTTCACATAAGAGCAACATTTCATTAACTCTTTCAAGATGATGCACATTCTAACCTGACCAGGATTTGGTAAATGAAGCGCTTTTCAGGAAGTGGCAGGCATGACCTCCCAATGGCCTTTGACTTTACGAATTTAAGGATGTTCTGGATTTTCCTCCATGTACTGTATTTCAGAATTCAGAGCAAGACAATGAGAAGAGGCAAAGGCAAGGGTCAGAGGTCCTTCCCAGGAGGGCCAGGGGAAGAGAGGACCCACTGCTGGCTGCCTAGGAGTGAGAGGAGGACCACAGCTATTAGCGGGCTCTGGAGCAGTCACGCAGCCCCAGCCAGGTCAGTGGGTTGTGCTGAGCAGATGGGCCCTTCCTTTGCTTTCAGCGTCTTCTACTGAACAGGGGGTTGAGATGTGAACGGTTTTCTGAGAAGTTCTTCAGAGGATCTGTCCTAGTCTACCTCCCATCCTCCTCCTTACACAAGCTAAATCCATTTCAAGAGCTGACAGCCACACCTCCATATCAGTATCTGGGCCCACTGATCCTTCTTCTCCTTCTCTTCCTACTGTGTCACACCCACATACCTCACTTACCAGTGACAAATGAACAGAGAAACAGGCCCTGCAGGCATTGCTTGGGGATCTAGGCACAGAGCCTACCCAACCAAGCCCAGACACCCCTTCAGTTCTTCACTCGCCTTCAACTTGGCCAGGGCTCCTACTCAGTGCTCTCAGGTCACAAGCTGAAAGCTGCAGCATCTACGCCTGTGATAACTGGAGGGCTGGGCGTGAGACAGCCCCCTCTACAGGTGGAGAAGTACAGAGGGCATTGCCTCGCCCAGCTGCTACGTTTCCCAATAGTCCCTGGCTTGCCGCTCAGAATTCCATCAGGCTTTACAAGATGAGCCAGAAATGAGGTCAAGTTCCATCTCATTCTAGTAGACTTAAAGAAAGAGGCAAAGCTAGGGGTCCAAATTCACAGGGATCCTGGCTGACCTGGCAGGTTCAAAATCAATCCTGTTGCCTTCTCTCTCTGTGCCCTTCCTGGAATTCCAAGAAGAACAGCCTATGCAATGGATGCCTACCTGTTCCCCAAGCAAAAAACAAAAGCCAATCCCCACTGTCCAAACAAGAAGCTTAAATGAGGGGCTTGAGCAGTGGCTCAGAGGTTACAGTGCTTGCTTGGCATGCACGAAGATGTGGGTTCAAAGCCCAGTACCACATGCACAACAAAGAGTCAGAGCAACGAAAACCACATGAAGACTAAATAAAATTGATTCGCTCTTTCTCTCTGTCTCTCTCTCTTTAAAAAAAAAAAGTTCAAATGATTCAATCTCTTGTCTCAGGTCTGCTTATTAAGTTACTGCTCTAAGTAAATCCAAAAAAAGAGAGAACTGTCCTTTCAGACTGAAGAGTGAGCTAACAAACAAGCCAGCACCCTGGGATGCTTGGCTTCCTGGACAGTGTGAACACTTCTTTGGCTACAGGGTCTATGACATCCTCTTCTTCCTTTTAGTACTCAATTTCTGCAAATTTAGGGCCCTGTGATTTCTTGGTTTCAGAATGAGTCACCTATTACTTGGGACCTGAGGCAGAGCAAATTTCTTTGCAAACTGGGGATGGGAGTAGATGGGCCAGGGGCGCACACTCACTTCACATGACTTCCTTGTCTGGGCTTAAATGTGGAGGAGGTGTGAATTTTGGGTGCTGCATTTGTAAAAAACACATTAATGCCACATTCAAATCAGGTCATGGCAAAACTGTGCCTCGTGACACATGCCCTTTTTACTCCTGTGTTTCCCCCTGTGTTTTTAAGTAAAGATGGAATAGGAGTGGCAGAAATGCCAGTTCCTCCTTACTTAGAGTCACCTACATCTGTCTGTTATGACCGGCTGTGAACCATCTCCCTGACTCAGGGAAACTGAATGAGGCTTGCCAGAGAAGAAATAATGTGGAGGGTAAAATAAGCTGCACATCCACCTTAACACAGGAAGGGACAAAGAGGATGGGCTGTGAGGGACAGGAGCACCCCGAAAGCAGTGGGCCCCCGGCTTCTGATGAACACACCTCAGATTGTACCACAGGAGTCACAGTAGGGTAGGCACATGTCCCAAGCCTGGCCGATCAGACCAGAGCATCCCTCTACACTGTCCTCTGGTTTTCAACATGAATGAGACAGCCTTCCAAGTCACAGGGAGTGGGATTTTGTCCAAACTCAGACTCAGTCGGAGAGAACACCAACCAAAGGACCTTTGAATAGAAACACAACTAAGAGATCAAGTATATGATTCAGAAAGCTGCGGATGGAGGTGCTGCTGCCCAGAGGATGCGTCTGTGAATGCTGTATTTATTTATGGTGTGCTGAGTAGGAAGATGACAGACCATCGTGTTCTGGAATGATTAATGTGTTCAACAAATTAGGAGGGCACCAGAATTGCGGAGAGATCACCAACAGCCATACTTAGCTGGGCGCTGAAGTCAGCATCAACTGCCCATCCAAAGCCTTTGGGGAAATTTCTGGGCCCTGTTTGGCATAATCTGGTTAAGTAACCACCTAGAAAGCCTGCTTTTGGGGGCTGGTAACACTCCTCCTCTGTACACCCCGCAGGGCAGCTGGCCTCAGGGAGCCTTCCTTCAATCCCAGCCTTCCAAGCTGCAGTGGCGGCTTGCTGAGCTGGCCTGCAGTTCCCATTTGCAGGACTGGGCCACCCTGCTAATTGATTATGATTTGGGAGCCAAGCCTGCCCTATCCACACCACTGTTAGTCACAACTGAGGTCTGGCTGGAGAGCATCCCTTAAAAGGTTTGGAACGAAAGCAGGAGCAACTTTCCAAGACAAAATTGAAGAGAACACAGTGTACAAAATGAGGTAAAGACATCCATTTCCCCCCAGTGTGGCTATCTGATGGCTAAACCAAGAGTTTAAACAGACAACTTTCTTCCAAGTTAACAAAAAATCCTAAGATGACCCAAATGAGTGAACACATATGACTTACCTTGTGTTTGACCCTCAACCTCCCCACCAAAGTGACACTGTTGGCAAATGGTTCTCAGGCCAAAATACAATTCCTAAATCAAAATGCATACTGCACACTTTAAACAGAAACCAAAGCAAGCCTCAGAAAGAGATCTGGGTGGCACCAGAGTGACGTTTCGGTCACACTTATTGACATGCAATCATGGAATTCACTGACAATGGCTAAGAAAATTGTAGCAGGGCCAGTCGGGTGGGGGCGGCAGGGTGTGTACTGGTTGTAGAATCACAGGCAACTGCCAGCGACCCATGGGCTCCCAGCTGCTGCTTCAGCAAGGGACTGTGTCACAGCCACCCTGGACAGGGAGTTCCCAATCTGGCTCATGAGGCTGGGGAGAGCTGGTTGCAGTGCAGCAGTGGTGGCCCAGGGCCCAGGGGACCGGCTGGCATGAGTGTGCCTCACACCCCCAGCAGACCAAGGCCGGCCTCCTGAGGAGGGGCTACATTTCTCCTGGGAGGCTGCATTCCTTCCCTTCAGTGGGCAGAGCCCCGGCCCCACTGCCACCGAGGACAGAGTCTCATCACCCACTCTCCCACAGTGCCTGGGGCCATAGCCAGAGTCCCCATCTGGGTGGGTGTGAGCCTGGCCCATGACATAAGTAAATGGTCCACTCAAGGGCACTTAAGACCAGAGCAAATGCTCTCCAGATCAAAAGGCTTCAGCGTTTAACTGAGAGGGAGTGAAGAAAGCAACGCAGACCACCCCCAGCCCCGGCAAAGAGGAGGGAAGTGTTCTGCTACCAAGCACATACACACCACACACAGGGTACCTCGCTCCAGACAGACGGGGCTTCTGAAAACTCCCCGAGGAAGGATCTGTGGACTCAGTTTAATTATGTGACTCCAAAAACCATAATCTACTAAAAGAACATAATTTCATTAAATACGGGTCCCTCTTTCTTCCAACAGTGTATTAGATCAAATCACAATCCCAAATTATTGGGAATAAGAAAAATAGCAATAACAATGAAGATGATAATAACAGTGGTAACAGTAGTAGCAACAAATCCTTGTAAATTTAACCTGGCACTGCTCTGAGCAGATTAGATGTGTTCGTTCGTTCTTTCTTTCTTTTCTTTTTTTTTTTTTTTTTTTTTTTTGTGGTGCTGGGGATTGAACCCAGAGCCTTGTCCATGCTAGGCAAGCACTCTATGACTGAGCTATATCCTCAGCCCTTTTTTAATTTTTATTTTGAGATGGGGACTCAGTAAATTGCCCAGGCTGGCTTTGAACTCAGTCTCCTGAGTTGCTGGGATACAGGCCCATATTACCACATGCAGCTTAGATATATTATTTCTTTAATTCTCATAATAAAACTACAAAATAGGTACTATTTGTGACCTTCATTTTACAGATGGGAAAACTTGTTCCAGGTCACACTTGTCCTGCACCTGCTGTGACACAGCCCACAGCTGGCTCCTAATATCTGGACTGTCTAGAACGAGGTGCACTGGTGGGCTCAGGGAGGAACAGAAGCTCCCACGGGCACACGCGGGGCAGCAGAAGTGGGACAGAGAAGACCCAGCCGGCAGCTTCGCGGGCTGGTGGGCGGCGCAGAGTGGGGTGCTGTTCCGGGTGCACTCACCTTCACTCTCCCCACTCGTCTTCATGCCTTTTGAACCACCCTCTGTACCTTTAGCCTTCTCGGCGTCTTCCTGGGCATCCTCAGCAGCCCCTTTCTCCTCGTCTTCTTCCTCCCCAACGTTTTTGTAGTTGGGTCTCTTTTGCACCCGCCTCTTGCCCTTGTGCTTGTTCATCTCAAGGGACCGCTCTAGCGTCTCAGTGGGTTTAATGAAGCACCGAATGCTGGGCTTGGTCTAGGAGAGTCCGAGAAAGGCAATGGATTAACGGGAATGCTGGAATCTTACGGATGCTAGCAAGCTATCCGAGAGTTTCTGCCTAAGAAATTCATCTCCAGAACAACAAATCCTACTTCCTGGTCTAGTTTAAGGACTAACATTATCACTGTCATCGAAAACCAGAACAACAGCACCAGCGGCCACTTGCTGTTCACTATCCTCAGGCAGAAATGAACCAAGACCAGCTCTGTGTTCCCCAAACATTGGCTGTTTATGTAGGAAAACCACTTCCAGTTCACACTTCTACATGCCCCATGCTGTTCTAAGGGCGCTGACTATGTTACCTCATTTAACCTTGATGGTACCCCTCAAGACAGTACTGCTGTCCTCATTTTATAGACAAGGAAGGTGAAGCTCATAGACAGTAAATGATCTGCCCAAGGTCACAGAGCCAGGAGGCAGCAGAGCAGAGACTCAAACCACACACCACCCACACGACCTGTGCCTTTGTCACAGCACACTAATATTATTATTAATGCTTAAATAAGTTCATTTTAAAAGAAACTATGTCACTACAGGAAACGGACAATCAACCTGCCTCACTATTGTGAAAACAACAGAAGACAGGAGGCGAGGTGCACTGGATGCAGCCACACGCGGGCACCCTTAGGAGGGGCCTGGTTAGCACCATGACGGTCAAAGACGACTGTGCTCCGCAGGAAGATGCTCCTTCCCGGATGACACAGGGGCCTCACAGAAAAATGAAAAGGGCTGCTGTTGCCTGCAGTCCACGTCGTATACTCCCATATCTCACTCTGACAGCCATGCTACACAGGAATTACCAGTTCATTATAGAGTTGAGAAAACAGAGGCCTGAAGAGTTCAGGAACCTGCCCAGTGTCAGCCAGCCACTGAGCTGCAGAGCCAGAATCGGAATCCATTCCTGCTCATCTCCAAAGCCCGAGCATTTCCTAAAACAGCAGTGTTTCACCAGGAGCTCAAACCCAGTTCTCAACTTAGTACTCTTTTAAAAGTATATGCATGCAACTGGGCATAGTGACACATGGAGTCCCAGCTACTCAGGGACTGAGGCAGGAGGATGGCTTGGGTCCAGGAGTTTAAGATCAGCCATGGGAAACAGCAAGAACCTGTCGAGAGAGAGAGAGAGAGAGAGAGAGAGAAAGAGAGAACAATAGAGGGAGAGAGGGAGAGTGGGGGAGAGAAAGAGAGAGAAAGGAAGGAAGAAAGAAATAAAGAAAAAAGGAAAATATATACATGCAAATGGACCGTGTCTAAAAAGGAGCTGAGACAAAAGGAAATTGATTTTTTTCAGGGCAGGATTTTGATTGAAGTGTTTTTCCCTTTCCAGAGTCTAGATAATGTTCAGACATCATTTTGTCATGAAAGAAAAAAAAAGATTTAGAATAAACTTTTCCATTATCTTGATGTGGATTATCCATCTTATGAGTATACCCCAAAGAGCTGCCATTTGTATTCCAGGGGCCACTGTACCTTGCCAATAAGTGGAATGTGTTCAAGGCAAACAGATTAATTTCAATAACACTCAAAACAAAACCCAATTGAGAGCTGAATTAGCATCCAAATCCAAACATTCATTTTTATTTACTCACTTTGGATTATTCATCCACAAAAATGACAGATAAATTGAGACATGGTTCCTCTGTCCAGGAAACCCAGAGAGCACAGTACAGATGCCAACAACCAAGAGCCCAGAGACGGAAGCATCCCAAGAGTGCCCTGCTTGATAGACAGCATCCATCAGAGCCCACTGAGGGTGCTGCAGGACCAAATGCAGCCATGAATACCCACCGCCCTCTCCGAACCCCACGGCGGGCTCCAGGATGAAGATTTGCTTCCTCCCATCACTACCTACTCCTAGAGGATTTCAGAGCATGCACACGGTGACCAAAGCTCACAGACACAGAAAAGCCAAGCCAGATGCAGAGCCGCCCCTAAAAGCCCAGTTACAAGCTAGGAGCAGAAGTTCACCCAAGGGCTGCAAAGCCCTTCCCTAGGCTCTGCGTGGCCTCAGATGTAAAACGTGCCTGGACCCCAGACCGGCTGCTGCATGAGACTTCCTTGGGGCTTGGGACAGGGCTCAGTGCTAAAGCACTTTCCTAGCACCTACAAGGCCCTGGGTTCAATAGCCCCAGAATAGGAAAAAAAATCCTTCAGAGAGTGGTGAAACATAAGCACCCCATGTGTGACAGTTATCTTCCTTCCCTGCCTTCATTGAAAAGAAAAACTCAACTCTAAGAATGAATTTAAGAACTTTCCAAAAGGATCTGTTTTTCTCGATGGTCAGGTGTCTGGGTGGAGGGGGAAGGCATGCTCACTGGGGAAATTTCAAATCTTTAAAACTGCAACCATCCAGCAAACAGCTGGAAATACCCTAAAGGTCCATCAACTGGGGAGCAGGAAAGTAATTATGGCCTATCTGCCAGGAGGTAGAGAATCCATGTAGATGCTAACAAGATGGAACTTTTATGTTCTAGATGGACTGATGCAGAAACAGTGCCAGAGTGACAAAGCAAGAACAGAGCATGCAGCAGGGTCTCTTTCAGGAGAGCTTTGAGGCAACACATACTGGTGTAGGCATAGCGTTTCCTGCAAAGAGGCGTAAGAGCTGGGCACAGTGGTGCAGACCTGTAATCCCAGCAGCTCAGGAGGCTGAGGCAGGAGGATCACAGGTTCCAAGCCAGCCTCAGCAACTTAGCAAGGCCCTAAGCAACTTCCTGAGACCCTGTTTCAAAATAAAAAATAAAATATGGGCTGGGAATGTGGCTCAGCGGTTAAGAATCCCTGAGTTAAATCAGGGACATTCCCTCCAAACAAAAAAATTTAAAAAGCCATAAAAATGTAGCATTTCACGTTTGGGGAGAGAAAGGCAGGCATTGTGCATACGCATTACACAGGCACACTGCTCTTTTTCACTTGGTGTGAAATTTCTGATCACATACATATATTAATTTTTTTTTTAAGAAAGAGGGGACAGTGAGAGAGAGAAAGAGAGGAGCAATTTTTATTTAGCTTTTCATGTGACCTTCATTCCTCGGACACTTCGTTGTGTACGTGGTGTTAGGGTTCAAACACTCGTACTCGTGCATGCCAGGCAAGCGCCGTAACCGCTGAGTCTCCACTCCAGCCCCCTAATTTCTTTTTTAATTCAACAATGGTCAGTTAAACATTATGGCTATGGACTATTTTTGTTTCCTTTTATTTCTTTTTCTTTTTTTTTAAGGACAGAGAGAGGGACAGTGAGAGAGAGAGAGAAAGAGAATCAATTTTATTTAGTTTTTCGTGTGGCTTCCGCTGCTCCAACCCTGGTTTGAACCCAGGTCCTTGTGCATGCCAGGCATGCCACTGCTCCAGCCCCTTTTGTTTCCTTCTCATTCTTCTGATATTTCCCCCTTACTACAACAACATTAGCATACACAGTCATTGTGAAGAAGCTGATAGAACTGCCGGGGAAGGGACACGTAGGCAGAAACTTGGGAGCATTCCTGCGGCTCCTGCAGAGACCCCGCTGGCTGCCAGGGATCCCCTTATGCTGCACAATGCAGGCTGTTCCACACTGGAAGGCCCCTGAAGAGGGCCCCTGTCCACCTCCTTCCCACCGTTCTCCCAGTGCTAAGCCACAGAGCCCAGAGCACAGCAGGGACTCCCCAGGCTGCTGCTGGGTGAGGTCACGGCTGCAGGGGTGGGAACCATGCGGAAAATGTCAGCAAGATAAGGGTGAAGAAAAGGGAAGGAGGGGAGGGGGGAAAGGAGACAAATACCCTCAGGAGCTGAGCCGCGGAGCACAAAGACAGAGCAAGTCCAAGGAAACTAAGGAAGAGAGGCAGAACTGCCACGCTGGAGTCCTCACCCAGAGGCCTCTGGGTTATCTTCCACAGAGAATGAAACCCATGCCCCGGAAGAGTGCTGTGCAAACCAGGGCGAAGTCCTCAGCACCACAGGGTCGCGTTCCGCCCAGGGCTCATCTCGCAGGGGCCTGAGCAGCGGCTTCAGGAGGATCACGGAGGTGAAGGGCCTTCTCATGACTGCAGTGGTTCTGCCAGGTGCCTGGCCAGGAACGCTGGGGCTGTGAGCTCTGTGGCCAGCTTCTGGGGTCAGGGCCAGCTCAAAGTTGGGAATGGAATTTCAAGGGTGGTCCCAGGGCCTGGTACTCCCTGATGTTACACCTGCCTACTGGCTTAGGATGCCTGCCCAGCCTTGCGCTCCTCAGGCTTTGGTCCTGGCTTCAAAATGCCAAATATGCTGGGAAAGAAGAATCCTCGGGCAGTTACCAAGGACTCTCAAGGAATAGGGGATGATTGGAGATGTGAGAGCAGGCTCTATAAGGGTAGTGACTGGGGACAGGAGGGAGGGGCAAGCAAAGCCTGGGTGCCTGGGTGGTGGAGGTGAAGCAACAGCACCGATGAGACACAGCACGTCCCCCACCAGGCCTGGGTGCACCAGCTTAGAAAGATCTGGTGCAGGCTGCATGGGAAAAAGTAAGTAACAATCAATCAAGCAGTCAGTGGTTCAGTTCACATATCAAAAAACAAAACCATAGGACCGGGATGTAGCTCAATGGTACAGTGCGAGCCTAGAATGTGCAAGCCCTGCTTCCATCCCCAGCACTGCAGAAGCAGAGAAGCCAGGGTGCTGCAACATGGACATATAGGTACATTATGAGTTCCACCGTTGACAGATATTTGCATGAGAATGCAGAGAAAGGTCTGGAAGGACACGCAAACTGAAAACAGTGGTTCCCTCTGAGAAAGACACTGAGGTTGGGGGACTTTCACTTTCCACTCTCTTTGCTTCAATGTCATGCGGTTGTTTTACCCCAAGAAAGTGCTGCCAGTACCATTTAAAAGTAGACACACCTTTAATGTCATTGAACTGAGCATTTTAAAATGGTTAGGATGGCAAACCTAATGCTTTAAAAAGGCACCTTTAGAAGTCAGAATAGGAATAACCCTGCTGAGGAGGGGGTTAGGGATGGTGGAGGGACTGTAGTACAGGGTGCTAGAAATGCTGTCCTGTCCACTTTGACCAAATCACACCCTAGTGTAATCATGGTGCAGGATCATCGAGCAGTGCGCTTGTTTTACACACAGGGATGATCATGTGTACATAATAAAAGCATCAAGCCGTGCATCTAAGCTTACTATACTTTTATGCAGCTTGCCGCATGTATGCTAGCCCTCAATTTAAAAAAAAAAGCTCAGCTAGGGGACTTTAACAGACTGTCACAATGGCCTAACACAAGCTGGGAACAACCTGAAATCCCAGGAGGAGCTGGATCCACCGCAGCACCAGAAGGCTCACCCAACATCCCTGAGCATCAGCTAAGCACCAGGCTGGGGGAAGTGCAGGAAACCACGCCACATCTCAGAAGCCTCAGTGTGGCTTCAGGACAGGTGAGCACTGCCATGCAGATGCTCAGAGAAAGGAGGCTTGCACGGGAATGGCAGGACACCGGAAGGAGTGAGAACATGCTACAGCTGGCGCTGAGGCGCGGCAGGGGACAGGAATTCACCAGCACCTCAGGGAGAAGAGAGCCCAGCTGAGAGCCCTGAGGGGAGCCTGCCTGCTAGGTGTGCCTATGTCTACCACAGCCTGGAACAGGTGCTCCTGGCCACAGCGATGGTGCCCTTGGATACAACACGGTTGGCCAGCCCTGCTAAGTGCAGCTGTGTGGACTTCCTGGGGGTATGGTGGTGTTATGGGGCCAGCTAGGTGGCTTCTCCAGCAGCTGCTGAAATGCACTTTGCAAAGCTCATGACATCCATGGCTCAGGAGGGGGTCAAGGTGACCCAGACTCAGTGCCCTGCAGGCACAACCCTTTGAGTAGGTTTCTCAGCACCTACTCAAGAGCATGGTGGGGAGAAAGCAGTGACTGGCAAAGACCAGGAGAGGAAAGGTGCAGGCACCAGGCTGGCCACCCTGGGAGGAATCTTGGCTGGGAACAAGTGGAAGGATAGACACTGCGGCCAGAGGGGGCAGGGAAACGAGGGGAGGCCGCGTGGTCTGGCGATTCTGTCTGGATGTGCTGGAGTGTTGCAACAATCAGGCTCTCCCAGGCCTGGCCCACCAGCCTTCTGAGGAAGTGACTGGAATCCTTTAGTTCAAGAAGCTCTGCTAAGGGACTGGAGAGTGGGCCTTTCCCCAGAGAAAGGAGGTAAGCCATGCTGTCTGACAGAACACCAACTTCAAGGCAGACCCTGACCAAGGATACTCGGAGTCCTCATCTGCAGACAGAGACTGCGGTGGCTCCATCTCAGATCACCATGGGCTAAAGTGAGATCCTCACTAAAACATGCCTGGCTTGGCACAGAATAACATACCTGCACATTCTCATTTATTTGTGGACACCAAAAAACATCAATTTTCATAGAAGAGAGGAATAATGGTCACTAGAGACTGGGAAGAGAGAGGTGAAGGGGAGAAGTTAGATAATGTGTACCAAAATACAGTTAGACAGGAGAAATTAGTTCTGGTAACTATAGTCTACAATAATTTATATTTCAAGATACTAGAAGCATCCAAAGATCCTAACAGAGAAAGGATAAATGTTTGAAGGACGTAAATGCTAACTACTCTGACAATTACTAGGCACTGCGTACCTGTATTGAACTGTCATACTGTACCTCATACATACTGCTTTAAACGCCTAGTTTAAGGCCTGGAACAAACAGGCACTTGAGAAATATTTATCAGCATTTACCCCTGGCAGAGAGATCAGGAGGATGGACACGATGGCAGGGTTCTGGCTAACTTTTAAAAAGCAATCACACTCTTTGTTTTAAATTTCACTCTCTAGCTTCTAGCAACTTCCTGTTCTCTGGCCTTCTAGTCTGGCAGTGGCCTAGACTTGGCTGACTTTCCCAGTCCCGAGTGTCAGGGGCCCATGTCACATTAATCGGAAAAGGAGGTGGCAACAAATTTCTGAGAGTGTCTCACACCTGCTAGGCAAGTGCTCTGCCCCATGCACCTTTACTCCCAGCCCACATTTCACATTTTTATTTCATAAACGCAGAGTCCAAAAATCAGAAGGCTCACAGTAGTCCAGGTTTATATTCCTAACTAATGGCACTAAAGCACAAGGCTGTGCAAGTGGCTGTTGAAGAAATCCAAACCAGTAACTGTGGCAGGGCCTATTCTCATTCTGCAACGAGCTGATCAGCAGGCAAATGTCAGACGGAACAAACGCTGAGGTGACATGTGAGTATATGCGTTACATGCCAAATGGTAACACAGGGTGCTGAACCAAAGCCCACTCACATATCCGGAATGCACAACTGCAGCCACATTAGGGAGGTGACCTGATAACACTGACAAATTTATTGGGGGGAAATAAAACCTACGGAGTAGGGAACATGAAGAGGTACAGACTACGCCCATCAACAGGAGGAACGAGGCATTCTTCTCCACAAACAGGCCAATCATCAGGAAGCTCTGTATCTTCAGGGACATAGACCCAGGAAATGCCATTTATTTGGAATCAGAACCAACTCTCAGAACTCTTGGACTTCCCAGCCTACGCTCAGCACTTGGTCTCGGAGTCCAACATGGCTGCAGATTTCTTGGGAAGTGGCCTCTGAGATGTTGCTGGGTCTGCTGGGGGCCAGCCTGGTCTCCATGCCCTCACCCCAGCTCATCTTCTCCATCCCTCTCTAGGCCTAGCACTGTGCCTGGCACTGCCTCTGGCACACCTGTGGGATGAATTAACTGCAAGATCCCACGAGCACCCAACAAGCTTCTTCATCACACAAAGAAAAAAATCTCACGGCCTCCAATCAAGAATGGTGCACTGAGCACGTAGAATGAGTACTTTACTATATTTTATTCTCCAAGAGAAAACAATGAACCTTAAGATACTGGTGACTCTGATCACAGTAACCCGGGTTCATGCCTGAATACAATCTCAGGCTAAAGTGAACATGACTACCACCGCAGATGGGGACAAGAGGGCACAAACAGAAACCACATGGGATTTGGGGTTAGAGACCCCTGTCCCAAAGGAAAGATGGCACAAGCCCTGGGAGCCTTGGCTTCCTCGTGGGGAGACTGTGATGGTGACACTTCCTGCATGACGAGGAGCAGGAAAGGAGACATCATGTGAGAAGCCCGCCCCCCCGCCCCCCGGGACTCGGTCTCTTTCATGCACACTGGCATCTCTTCTGGCCCCACACACTCCTGCTCATTTCCACCAGGGTCTGACTCACACCCGCTCTGCAGGGCGACTGCCTGTCCCTCAGTTCTCCAGTGCAAGATCCAGGTCCTGAGTCTGAGTGATTGTGCTCATGTATGCCTGTCCCCTCCTCAGAATGGCAGAAGACGGATGTGCACTTGTTCCTTCTGGGTGCTCTGTGGCCTGCGCAGCACTAGCCTGCACTGTGTGGGTGCTCTAACACCCAGGGCAGGGAGTCAGAGGAGCGGCTGCCCTGCCTGCCTGTGCTCCACAGACAGTGCTCCTGCTGCTGCCATCAGGGAACAACGTCGCCATTACAGAAATGTCACTCAGAACAATAGTATTTGAGTGAAAAAAACCTTTTCACGTTCTCTTCTTTTTGCCCATGAAGCCATAGCCTTCCTGTACTTATTTAGAGGCTACCAGCCAGGGGTCAGCCGTAGTTCATCTCAGGCCAGCTGGGATCTGCCACTCACCTGGCTTCAGAATGCTCTGGGAAACCCTGCTCACTGCAGCCTCTTGTGGGGAAGGCTGCATTGCCCTCAGGCATAAAAAAGTGACTCACACCACCCCACCCTGCTGTCCCTGAATTTGCTGGAGCATGCAGAAAGGGCAGGTGTCTCTGAAAAGTGAGCAGAGTGGCCTCCTCTCACCCATGGGCAGCCCCCTTCCCTGGCCTCCCATCATGCACCCCAGAGCAAAACCAGGTTTCCTGGTTTGAGGACTCTGGCACTGTCCAAGACTAGATTTCTGTGGCTCATAGAGATGTGCCCTTGACCCCTTCACTGAGACTCCTTATTTTAAGACAATGAGAGAGGGTCAACATCCTTCCCTGTCAACTCTGGAACTCTCCAAAGGCCTACAAGGACTACGAGGCTCCTCATGACTTCATCCTCTAAGCCACTCCCCCTTGTCACTCTGCCCCTTGCTGTTCTTCCAGCACACGGCACTGTCTATCTCAGGGCCTCTGCACTCGCTATTCTTTTTAATCAAAATGTTCTTCCTCCAGACACCTCTATGCCTCCCTCCCTCCCTTTCCTCGGGTCTATGCTTACATGCCACCTTCCCAACTCTGAAGACCCACTGTGGTCACCCCATTGAGAACTGCACCCACCCGAGCCTCCTGGCACTTCCCATGTCCCTCTCCGCATGGCTACTGCTCTTTTAGAGCTTCTGGTAACCAGCAAGCAATAATGGTTATTTTTAGTTATTCTGTGCCTCTGACTCTTCCCATGAGTTCAGGGGTCTTTGCTTTGCTCCCTGGAGTGCTTCCAGTGCCTAGAGTGCCTGACACATGGCAGACCCAATTTCTTGCTAAAGAGACTGACCCACCTTTCAAGTAACTCAAAAGTCTGGTTAAAAATCACAAACTGCACCCCCCACCCAAAAGCCAGCGTGGTAATGAAAACTAGCAAAGCTCCAGCACACAAACACAAGAAGCGGTGGGTGCCTCATTTATCTGTCCCCACCTTCGATTTCCTGATTTGAGCTGAAATTTGGAAGAAGTCCCTAGTGGCTGGGTGCAGACTGGGCAAGTCCCCTTTCAGCAGACACTGAGGTTCTACTTCACATCACAGAGCCATCTCCAGACTTGAGGCTACCTCCCAGCCCACTGTGTCCTGCTCCTGTGCAGACAGATACAGACAAGCCAGTGAGGGTCTGAGACCCAGAGCCTCCTCCACTGTCCCTCATCCCATCCCTGCCCACTGTGCCTGCTCCCTTCTTCCCTGCTGGTTCCCTCAGGATGTGGAGATTCCAAAGGCCATCAGCCCTCCTCTGGATAGTGGGTCAGAAGCAGGACCCCTGGCCTGTAGGCCAAGTCACCTGCTGCCCTGGCTAAGGCTGCTCCCTCCCAGAGCCCCCACACATTGGGTTCCCGTCAGTGGTCCAGCCCATCTTCTGCCCCAGAGTCGGAGAGAGGAAGCTGTTGCCAGTGACGCCCTCTGTGATCGGGCTGCGCTCTGGATGTTCTTTGGTCCCATCAGTCCTCTCACAGGTGAACTGAGTGTCTATACTCAGCACTTCTGCAGGTGATAACGGTGCCCTGGAGCTGTAATTCCATTGAGGGACAGGGCTAGACCACGATGGCCATGCAAAATGGGAAGAGACATGTGAGAGCCGATTCTTTTGTGGCAATGTCTGTGACCGGGTCATTGAATCCCTGGATTCATGGAGTTCTATTTCTTTCCTTCAGTATTCGCAACTCTCCCAGAAGCCCTCTAGCTCTTACAGGAAGAACAGGCACACCACAGACCAGCACTGATTAGGTAGGTGGTTAGGAGTGCAGTCGGAGTCACTAAGACAAGGGGCCTCCCATCCCAGCTAGAAGGGGCGCCATCTTGCTTGACACACTCAGTACTTGGGAGATCCAGCTGCCACCGGACACAAACCAGGTTGGAAAGACCCGTGCAGCAGAATCGAGAGAACACTAGCCAATTAATAAAGCTCTGAACCAAAGACATAAGACTGCTGCTTTCTTCACCACTGGTTCCTTATGGCACATTCTGGGGAAACATTCTGCTAAGCAGAGGGCTTAGCTCCTAGGTGTCACACAGAAAAGTGGTGGATAACATCTTAGGTGGACGTTCACACCTGGGGACCATGCCAATCGACAGAACGGGCACTTAGCAAGAGATGGGCGTGTCCTCATTTGGGGACAGGCAAGACTATTCCACTCCAGAACCCATAGGCCTCAAGGGATGTGGGAACTCACGAGCAGTGAAGCATTTGTACTTCCAGAGGGAAGACAGAGCACACTGGGCGCCTGGCTCTCTATCACCTGACATTTAACACTGGTGGTCTTCGTCACCTTTGTCACTGGTGACAGCGCTGCCTCCGCTCCTGAGGTGCCTTGCCAGGGGCACGCTATGCATGCCTGCACATTCATCTGCCAGACCAGCCTGCCAGCCCCAAGGCAAGGTCCCGAGTGGAGGGGTGGGAGGGTTACTGCACAGCCTCAGGAACAAAGATCATATAAGGATGCATCTAACACATACACTTAGGTGTGCTAGATGTGGAATGAGCACTACGCACAGTGTGCAAGCCTCACACATGTTCTTAGTGCAGAGGTTGAAGAGACAAGGAAGCTCAGGCCCTGATTTCCTGCCCTGGGACACGCAGTAAGGTGAGCGTGCAGGACCCGCGTGCCCCGCATTCTGGCTGCCTCTCAGGGAGGCATGTGGGAGAGCCACGAGAAGCAACCCCCCAGCACTCCTCCCTACATCTGGCCTTGCAGAAGAAGATGGCACAGGAGTGGCAGGCTCAGAAATGATTTCTGCTCTGACAGTCATTACGAGGAGGTCCCCAAGCCCTCATGACTCTGCCACCAATCCCCTACTGCAGCATTCATCCCTGCACAAGCAGCTCCTGAGCATTCCCGCAAGTCCACGACACAAGCACCCCCAAGACACTGGGTGGAATGCCAGTGCAGGCAGGGGTTACATCTGTGCAAATCCCTAATCTGTCAGCACAAAGACATGACAGGCACATATCGAAGGGATGTAAAATCCAAGGAGACTGCTCTGCAGGAACCCAGGATGGGGGGAAAAATCCCTTTAAAAGAGCACCTAGCCATAATGAGGCATATGCCCAATTTTAATCTCCATTCATTCTGCAAAAATACTGAGATGTTAGCTTCAGAGTTAGTGTTCACTCTCAGCTCTGCATTAGAACCATAGCAAGATGATCCCCTAGCAGGAACCATATGATTTTAATGCACAGACGAATTTCAATTAGACATTTATCTAACCATGCTGATGTGTTTTAAATTTAACCCTAAATTACAGTCCTTCTGAATAACTCTGCTCCCCCCTGCTTCTCTCTTCAATTTTGGTTTGGTTTTGTGAAAGGTCTGCTGGTAAAAATGAAGCAATACCAGTAACTTATCTACAAATTACAGGAAGGAGAAAGTAGGTTAAAAAAGACCAAGAAACTTAAAACAAGTTTGATCAAACCACATCCGAGTCAGGCAGGAAACAATAGGAGACTGTTCTCACTCACAGGGAAGGAGGTAAGTGGCACAGGATCATTGCCAAGCAAGTCACACAGGAGAGTCACCTTGTGGACGCTCTTCCCGAATTTCAGCAGCAGTCACAGAATACAACCAGCTTTGATCTCGCACCTGGGGAAAGGCAATACCAGAAGGAGAAAGCCTGCACTTTCGCTGTGGCTGGCAATTCCTTCCACACTAGAAGGAGTCTCATTTTCAGTTCAGGCATCCACCACGACCAGCAGCTGTGCCCCAAAAGTCATTTGTTTCTCTTGCACGCCAAGAAGAGGCCATCAGGAGAAAGGCAGATCTCCTGAAACTCCCTCTGAGGGGAGGGTGCAACTGAAGTGAGTGTCCTAAGCCAAGCAGTCACCAGAAACCTACAATGTGCTTCTGACCCTCTGCAAGCCCAGTGTCAACATCAATAACCTGCTTGCGATACCCTACTACTAGAGTTCTACAAGATGTTACCGCTGGAGGAAACCAAGGAACAGCTCTATTACTTCTTAGGACTGCATCTAAGTCTATAAAACCTCAGGAAAAGAAAAAACCTCTAATTTAAAAACTGCATGCTAATCAATGAGTGGATTACAAAATAGGCATATGCATATATGGAACATTAGCCCATCTTCAAAACTGAGGAACTTCAGTTCAACATGGATGAGCCCAGGCACAAACACTGTGCGACTGCACTTACACGAGGCAACTGTCAACTCCTAGAATTGTTCAACATCTCGAAGCAGAGGGCAGAAGTAAGGAGAATGAGGGGTCCGGGAGGGCAGTGGGCCATTGATTCAGTGGGGTAAAGTTCCAGTTATCCTGGTGGCTCTGCAGCACATGCAAAGCACCTTGGACCACAAGATGAATGAGCTCTAGAGACTCATTCTGCTGGACAACACTGCCCACAGAGAACAATTATGTATTATGCACTTAAAATTTTATTAAGAGATCTTACATTAAGTCTTTTTGCCACAATTTAAAACAACCTCATGAACCCCAGAACCAAAGATCTCTGAGCTCATCCTTACAACACTAAGTCCGGGCAGTACTGCACGGGAAGACAATCTGTGACCAAGCCACAGCAGCTACACAAGGGCCTGGAATCATGTGCCACAACAAAGTCCAGAGGGACCCCATACATCCCATTGTTATAATGTACATGAAGTGTCAATTAGCAGCAGGCTGGGTGGGGACAAGGCAGATTTAATGGCAAACATGTGTCTCGTCAGATGGGAGCAGGCACCGTGAAGCTTCCTGTAGAAACGCACGCATAATGGAGACCAGATCTTCCGAATGCTCAAGAGAATCCAGAACTCCAGATTCTTCCATGAAACTTCATAAATTGTAATGTCGGCAATTCATAAAATTTTCTTTTAAACTCTGTAAAGATCAAACTAAACAGCGTGAGGGTCAAGCTGCAGCCTGCTGGGCGCTGGATGGAAACCTGGTGTCCTCCTCACTGTGGCTGCCATGCAGAGCGTGCACTCCCGCTTTCTCCGTGGGGTCAAACAACTTGCCCATCGTCACGCGGCTGGTGGGCACCTGGCACCTCTGACTGCATGCCCTGATTCTGCCGACTCAGCATCCTGCTGCTTGCACTCATCTAGCAAAAGCTGGCTGAAGAAGCTGCAGACAAGGGCCTCCCACTCCCTGAACGCTGACTTTCCCAGACCACGGGACACCACGAGATGGACCACGACGGGGGTGCTTTCCTGTTCAACACTTGCCACGCAGTCCTCTTAGCAACACTTCTCCTTCCAGAGAGCACTTGTAGGTCTTCAGAGAGGGTGCTTATCTATATATTTGACCCACATCTGTCTCTCCTACTGGATTACAAAGCTCCAATGCAACAGAGACCATTTCTGCTCTGGTATATTCCCAGAAACAGCACAACGGCCCAAAACAAGGGCTCAATCAGCACTTGTTGAATGAATCCAGAACGGCCAAGTCACTGAAAGGTCCCACTCAATTTGGCTATACCACCACCAGCAAGGACAGAAAGTTTCTGGGAACACTTTCAGAGATCCCAATACTCTTTGAATAGTAAAGAATAGTAAAGATGGCCTGGCCAGACCACCGCACAGCCAAAAAAAAAAAAAAAAGAGGAAGGGCAGGGGACTCTTCTATTTGTCCTCTCCACAGCAATGGGCTTTCACGTATGGGATCTCTTGCCATCCATTTGTCCAGGTATGGCAACACAGGTGCAAACCCCAGGCCAGACCAACCCTTGAACCCATGACTCTTTCACCCAAGAACCTAGCTGCAGAGACAGAACCATCAGGAATCAGCCTACATTCTGCACTCATCCCAGACTCATATGCTGAGGCCACAATGGTGCCCACCATGAGCTTAGAGGGAATGAGGTGAAAGGCCTTCCAGACTGTGGGAATGGTGAGCGCACAGGTATGGAAGGAGGTGGAAGAAAAGCCGTTCAGACCCAGACTAAGACAGCCTCAAGCTTAAGCCACTTAAGCAGGATGGTAGGAAGGATGCCTGAAAAAGAAATACAAGGGACAGGTGAAAAGCTTCAGAGGTCACAGCACTGGCCATCCAAGGTCAGCCTCTCCAGAAACACAAGTCAAGGTGGCAATACTATGCCCACATCCCTGCAGGACAACTGCAGGCTGGCATGCAACAGCAGCTGCACACACAGCTTGCCACAGTGTCATTCATTCACAGATGGTCACTACCCAACCTCTGCAGATCTCTGTGCCTTAGAGAGGTCATTCTCTCATCTCTTATCCTGTCCCTACAACAGCGCCTCACAGATATACAATCTGAGAGCCAGCATGGTACAATATCCTGTTCAATAACACACAATCAATCAATCCACCGTTAATGCCCGAGCCCCGATTTTCCTGAGTAAGCATTTCAAGGCTGATTAGGTTCTTGAATCCCAGATGGGCTTATGCACCATTGTTGCTGTATAAGCTGAATGTTGATTTCTGATCCTATAGAAACATGGATTAACACAGCAAGCAGTGGCTTCTTATCAAGGTCAAAAAACAGTCCCAAAGCTAGCGACTTACAGAACTCCTCTGAACGTCCTGTTCAGTCTTGGCATACATCTCAGACAGATCGCCATTCAGAATGACTTCAGCTAAGGAGTTCACCAGCGGTGCGTGATGTATAATGAGGAAGACCTGTTGGAAAAGGAGCGATGGGAGATGCATGAAGGAGCACAGTCTTTCAAACTCTTCCTCCCCGGATCAGAAACAACCAGGCCGGGCCACATAAGTCCAAAGACTAGGTCACATCCAGGAGAACTCAGTGTAACTACACTCTTCTGAGGTTGGCCTGTCCTGCAGACTGTTGCCTATTTGGCTGGGTGCTCTTCCTCAGAAGGATGTGCATTAAAGTGAGACTGTCCCTCATGGCCCGGTGAAGCCAAATCCGGCCCAAGTGCAGCAACATGGGAAGAGCAAGCCAGACCAGCACACTCCTTCCTACCCACAGGTGAGCTAGTGGCAAAATCAATTACGGTAAGACGAGAAGGCACCGTCCCAATGCTTTAGTTGTTCAGGAGGAAGACGCCAGTGCATTTTGTTCCAACAAAGACTTGGCACAGGGGTGGAGATTCCCTACTGGAATGTGCTCCAACCCCAGTGGGGGGTGAATGCTGGGACACCATGACTGCATCTGCAGGTGTGGAACTGGGCAAGAAAAGCCACAGGAACCAGAGGCAAACCTGGTCATGCCAGGATACAAAACACAAGGCTCTGGGCAAAGACGGTCCTGCTACCCCACCCTGCCACCCAATGGTCAGAGGAGCAGTGTTAGGAATCAGGGTGTTCAAAGCTGCCCTGCAGAGCTGGACCAGACTCACTGCTATCTTGCTTTAAAATGCACAGCAGCAACTGCAGCACAGTGCGTGGCGACTCTACCACCTGCATGGAAGAGCGTGTGAACAGTTGCCTTTGCTCATTCATGCGTGCGTACGACAGGGCTTCTCGGGCTAGGCACTGTGGGCCCTAATCCTTCATTGTGGGGCGTCCTGTGCATTGTAGGATGTTGAGCAGCAGTCCTAACCCCTATCCTCTAGACGCCATAGCGTCTCCTCCCTCAGCCATGGCAACAAAATCCATCTCTGGACCTTTGCAGATACCTGGAGTGGGGGAGGGCAGCTCCAGCCCTGGTTAAGACCCTGGCAGAGACTCTCTGGAAGGAAATAATGAAACCCTGTGCTGCAGCTGTCTCTGGGCTTAGAAGCCAGGAGCATGAACTTGAAAAAGGAAAACTTGACTTTCACCTTTTTCATTTTACAAACTAATGTTAAGAACTTATTTTAAAATATTGTAAAATAAAATTAAAAGCAGAAACTAACCCTGACTGTCCCTGAGGAGGAAAACTGGGTGCCCACAGGCAGGGGTAGGAGGGAAACTTTCCCCATATCATGTTTTGCACTATCTGAACAGGGAGAATATATTGTTCAAACAGATAAGTACAATTCAAATTAAATAAAAGGTGCAGGCAGAAAGCTGACTATATCTCAGTCTTAAAATACCAGAGAGTTCTCCACTGTTATAGAGACTACACAGTAGGAGCAACCGACTCAGGCCAGGCCCCGGGCAGGCAGGCACGCAAAGTGTCAGCAACACTGACGGTTATTCTCACTTTCATTACAGCCAATTACTGCCACATTTTACTTGGGCACAAAGCAGAGCCCCTGTCACTGAGTTTGTTTATACTACAAATATCTACTATGTACCATGTACAAATGTGACCTTAGTCCTTCACTCAGTCCATAAGCATTCAGTGAGCGCCTTCTAAGGCCCTGTCCCAAAGGCCAAGGATTGCTTCCGAGGGGCACATGCAGGGCTCCTTTTTCCAGCTTTGAATGGGGCAGAGTCGGGGGTCGCCACAGTGTCCACAGAAGTGCGCACAGGCCAGGCGGGGAAAGCTGGGCCGGGCTACTGCACCAGCTTCTCCGTGTGGGAGGCAGTTTAGTTTTAGGAGGACGACGTCACCTAGTATGCTAAATTTATACCATCAATGCGAATTTTGTAGCTATGCTCACAAAACAATCTGTAAGAAGGCACTGATGTTATAGTGATGTAGGTGCTTTAAGGATATAGGATTTATACCTGATTTTAGGTTTTCACACATTTAGGCCACATTATAATTAAGCTAAATGAAAAGGCAGGGGGAAGGACTCAAGATTTATGATCTTTAAAAGAGGTCTTTGAAAGGGATCTACATGTGAGGAACCCTGAATTATAAGCTATGCTTTCTGCAAGACACTGAAACAAATGATTAGGTGCCTGCACTAGGGCACCTTCACTACGAAAACGAAGCAGCACTGTCAGAGGAAAGACAGAGCCTTCCCACTAGACGGCCCGGGTGGGTGTGCAGCCACGCCCTTGGGCTGAGACCCTGACCAGCACCGTTCCATAGCTGAAGGTCCCCCATGGGGCTTTCCACGGGACTCCTGGGGCTAAACTACTGGCTTACTTGGGTCTTTCAAGACTCCCAGAATCCCAAGCAGGAGATGCTGGCAGCTTTGTGACAAGGTGGCAGGAAAAGGAGGCTGGGGTGGTCCTGAACTCCGTGGCACAGAGGGCATTCAGAGAGAGTCAGCCCTGTGCAGAGCTCTGAGCAAATAGGACCTCCAGAACAGGACTCTGGGATGCGAGCAGCGGCCAGGCCACATCTGGAACCCACTCAGCCAGCAAGAGCCAGCCTCACCCCAAACTCAGAGTGGCAGGGGATCCAGTTAGGACAGATTCTCATCAAGGCAATAAATATCTGTGCCGTCGTGGAAGCGGAACAGCGTTCTGGTCAAGCATTTGACTACTTGACAGTCTAATGAGATGGCCTGTGAGTCGGGCCTGCTAGTAATAAAAATATTTTTAAAGTTATGTAACTAGGTCGCCATGGAGTTTTTCCCTTCTTGTAAATATTACATAATTATGAGAAGGAAACACAGTTGTTGAAGGAGGGGAGGCAGACAAATTGGCTCAAGATGCGAATCTGGGAGCTGAGGCCACTGTAAGATACCTTTCAGAAGGTGATACAGGAACTGGAACCATGACAAAACCTTTTAAAAGTAGCCTGACAGGAAGCTTGTTAAGTCAAGATTGCCGTGTGGATGCACACCATGGCCCAGCAGCTTGGGGCTTATTTCAAAATACAGTGCATGAAAGCCCCCACAGGCCCACACTTGAGGGTGCTCGGAGCGCTCCTCAGTCTCTGGGTAAAGGTCAAGCACATGGGTGCCAGGTTTAATTCACTTTTCATTTCTCTTTAAATTCCCAACCCCTGCCATGAAAAAGATATGCTCCGCCTCTACCCAGTGCCTGGAAATTGAACACCCTTTCTTTTTTTATGATCTTACTTCAAGATGGAGCATTGAGAGATGGGCGAGGTGGGATTTCCTGAAAAGCAGGGGCAGGGCGCACACCCAGATTTCCAGGGACCCTGGAGAAGGAGCAGACGTACCTGTGACAGAAGATAGAGGGACACCGGCAGGCTGATTTTCGGTCGTTCTCCTCCCTAGTGAAGTTTAGGGGAAAGAGAGGGAGGGGGGGTCAGGGTCACAAAAGGGAGCAACAGAAAATACATGACACCACGAGCCGTCTGCTGGAACCTAAAGGGCCTGGTCTGACTTTGTCCTGACCCCAGGGCTACCCCTTCCCTCATGCCAGTCAAAAGTCAGCTCTGCGAGACAGGCACGACCTGAGACCTGAGACGTCCTTCAGACCAGTCCCAGAGTAGCAGCTGACCCATCAGAGGAGCCTGCTCCTGAAGGCGCAGTGGAGGGGCCCAGGCCTGTTCTCACGGGGAAAGGGGTCTTCAGAACATGGGAGGGGAGGCATGGGGGCCCATCCCACGCCAGCTCTGCAGGGGAGGGATCTTCAGAACTCCCACTCCGAAACTGAAAAGGCCTGAAAAGGCGGACTGGAGAAGTGATTGCCTTGTCAAGGTCACAGGGTTAGGAAGGGCAAGAGGCAGAAATTTGACCCCAGGACTGAACAATTCCCAGGCTCCAACGCTGCCTCCTGGAGCTGCTTCTGCTGGAGTTAATTAGCATGCAACTTTCTTCTACTGTATTTACTGATTTGTGGCAAGAACCCTCATGTTCCATCTCCAGAAAGGAAATGAAATCCCCTTGAGACACACGTGTGGGGCCCCCTGCCAGGTGACCAGCTGGCTGTCCTGCTGAGGCCTCTCTTTCTCTCCTGGGCTGCCTAACTCTGCAGAGATGGACCAGGCTCCCCTCCCTGAAGCAGCATTTCTAGGGAGCACAGAACCAGCCACACAGAATCAACTGGGGACAGGGGCACATGCAGATTCCTGGTCCCACCTCAGACCCACTGAGCCAGACGCCTAAATGGGGAGGACAGAGGATTTCCTGACAATCCCCTACCTCACAGAGGACTTAGAACTGTGGACAATCAGAGCAGGCTCTCTCCTTGAGCTGCTCCATGTCTTCCTGTCCCTTCTGTGCAGTTGTGCTGCTATCTGGATCTTGTCCAAGTCCATTAGCTCTGGGAACTTATCAGAAAAAGTTGCCGGGGTGAGAGCACCTCAAGAAGGATTCACAGAAACCCAAAGCCCAAATCCAAAGGGGTTTCCTGCTTCCTCTGGTATCAGTAATCTTATCTTTCCTCGTTCATGTACAGCTCACGCTCTTTGGGAAAACCAGCGCCTCTGAAAAGCATTTCCTTCAGTTGCAAAGCCCTGGCACCTTGCAAGGCCCGGTACAGTGAGGCTGTGGGCCAAGCGGCAGACATACCTTGTCGGGGTTCTCCAAGGAGGACACATACAGGGGCAGGAAGAGCCTGTTGAGCAGGTGGTCGCTGAGCACATCATTGAGGAACTCACAGTTGATGATCAGTATGTCATTGAGATAGTGCAGGTGGTCAAGATGCTCGGCCACCAGGTCACTCAGCTTCCCCCGATTCCTGTGCCTACAGAGAGAAATCACTGCCTCAGCCTGGAGGCCAAAGCTGGGGCCTTTGCGCCTGACTTCAACATGTGGATTTTTACTGGGACAGATCCATTCATATACCCAGAGTCTGCGCTAATCTCAAGAGACACCCATCCTGAACCTACAGGGGAGAGACAAAGGAAAAATGGACAATTCCACTGCCACCCATTTTAGGGGACTCCTAAGGCACCCCCCAACCACAACCCCAACAAGTGGGGTAAACAAAGCAAAAACCAGTTAAGCTCTTATAGTAAGCCACTAGCCACGTGGCAAGATCCTCCGGCTCCCCAGATAGGCAGAATTGGTGGAGCCATAAATCCTTACCAATTAAAATGCTGCAGAGGTGCTCTAAAGAGAAAAGCTGCCCTTACTCAGAAGCCGCATCTGTCCCAGGGTCCTGACCATCTGTGGGACACAGAGCAAGGACATAACACCCATCCAGCCCCTGGCCTGAAGGTCTGTGTGTCCTTGCAGCTAGCAGCAGGCATGCTACTTGGGTCTCTTGGGTGGACTCAGTCTCCCACTCCAGGTCAGAATCAAAACAGCACAGAGAGCATCCTTCTACCACCCAACAACAGCAGCGTGGCACCCAGCAACCCAGCCAGGGCATGACACTGTGCTGGTGTCCTTATTATTATTCAAGTAACAGATGGTCATTCAGAAGACAGAAGATTCAAAACGAAGATAAAAAGCAAAGGGAAATAAAAGGCTCCCAGGATGCCACCACTAACACTCCAGGACTTTGACGCCACAGTCTTCGGCACATTTTTACCTCTCCCACAATCAACCTAAATGCAGGGACTGCACATGCCTCCGTCTAGCATCATATGCTCCATGAAAATGAGCAGGAGCAGGATCAAGTCGGCTTCTTTCACTTTAATTTTTGGTGATTGCTTCTTATGAGACTTTGATAACCTCTTTAGTAAATCTCACCACCAAATGCATATGGCAAAGCCTTACGGTACAATGAGCGCCTACGAACCCACCGCGCACCTGATACCAATATATTCACACATAATGTGTCCCCCACTTAAGAAGATTCTGCAGAGATTACTCTTTAGTTGGCTATTTATTGTACTTCATTTTTAACTTTAGTTTAAAAATATCTAAAAAATATTTGATCAAAGTAACACACACAGACAGGTCTAAAACTCAGAGTGCTGCTCAGCTGACAACGAGACACAGCAGCTCCCAGCTCAGCCTTGTTCCCACCTTCTGGCTCCCCAGAGGCAGTTTTCACTTCTGGTTGTTTCTGTACATAGTTCCTCTCTTATTTCATAAAATCTACGTAGATTTCTATTTCATGATACAGCCTTTCTTTTAGATGCAATCTACTGACCTCCTGTTATGAGAAGACTGTGCGTGTCCCCTCCGCCCCTTCCCTCCAGAGTAGCTATTGGTAACTGGTGTTGACATTATCACAACTGTTCGCTGCAGAGTCATATAGAGGACTATGAACTCATCTTCCCTGGATCACCGTGTCCTTTCTGGAGCTAAGACCTCATTCTGTCTCACTTCTGTGACTGTTCCTACCCACACAGGATCTTAGTTTCTCAAATTCTCACTCAGATCTGCCATCTACCTGTCCTTGCTTCTTTCTCTCTAGCTCCTCTCCCCCAGGAGGCCTCCTTCCTGGGCCCCTTTCACACCCTGGCCTCATGTAGGTACACCTCTCAGCAGGCCTGGGGAAAGCTGGAGCAGTGTTTTGTAGCGTAGGTGATTTTGCCTTAAAGGCGTCATCTGATGATGTCTAGGGACATTTTTTGTCTTCTCAGCTGGGAAGGACTAGATGCAATTGGCATCTAGTGGGTGAAGGCCAGGGATGCTGCTGAGGCACAGGATGCCACACAGCATGGAAGTACCCAGACAAGGGACAGGAATCCTACTGCAGGACTCAGTCATCCCTCTGAGGACAAAATCACCCTGCTCTATTATTTTTTGAGGATGTGTTGAGGGGCTGGAGCGGTGGCTCAGTGGTACAGCACTTATGCAGCATGCACAAAGACCTGGGCTTGAACTCCAGCTCCATATACACAACTAAATGGTGGAAACTAAGACCAGATGAAAAACTAAACAAAACTGATTCTTTCTCTCTCACTCACTCTCTCTTAAAAAACAGAAAAAAAAATTTGTTGAGATATAATTCACATACACTAAAACTTACCCACTTAAAGTGTATAATTTAATGCTATTTAAAATTTCTTTTTCTTCCTTTCTTTCTGTGGTGCTGGAGCTGGAACCCAGGACTGGAGCCTCAGTCGTGCTGGGCAAGTGCTCTAGCCTGAGCTGCATCCCTAGCCTTACTGGCTTGTACTATATTCGGAGTTGTCCAACCATCGTCACAATCAACTTGAGAATATTTATTTCCCCTCTGTAAAAAGCCCTGTATATGCTCATTAGCATGGCTTCCTACTTCCCTGCAAGGACGCTCCCTCGTCCCACACCCCCAGGCCTAGGGAACCACTAATCTACTCTCTGCCTCTACATTTGCCTATTCTGGACGCTTTACATAAATGCAATCTTTATATAAAGGGCTGCGTCTGCTTCTTCTACTCCACTTTGTTTCCTGAGGTTCCTCCACGACACGACACACGTCAGCATGTCATTTCATTTCACTGCGGAATACTACTCCACTGCACAGACAGACCACATTCTGACAATTCATTCATGGGTGGAGAGCTCATCCTAGTCTTCTGACCAGCACCAACTCCATAGCCCCTCTGGAAGGCATGTGAGCTCTTTCTAAGTTTTCGCTGTTTTGGACAGGTAGGTGGAACGTTTCACGTGTTCTGCCTACACCAGGTAGGTAAACGCTTTCTCTTTATTTCCCCCCTCACCACTCTGCCCACCTACTAAACACCCAGAAGAGTCACTTACTCCTCATCTGTCTGCACGCAGGTGTCAAGTTCGATCACGTGGCTCCCGATGAACCAGACCAAATTGGAGAAGTAAGGGACAGCAGTTTTATCTCTGATATAGTGCAACATGGCCTGGTTATCCACTGAGAAAATTCACAAAAGAAAAAAAAGTCAAGCTACCAAAAATAACTTGGGGGAGATTTAAAAAAACAAACAAACCAAAAAACCACAATGAAAAAGCTCTCCGCTATAATCTGAAATTGTCCCTTTCCTGGAAATAATTGAGAATGCTTATCTTATTCATAAAACTATACTCATCAAGGCAGATCTTATGCTAGTCTTAGATTAATGAAAACACACACATGGGGCTAACCATTTTTGGTGTGTTGGAAAGCCTACCTATGAGCAGAGGACTACGCTAGACTACAGGGAGAACGACACCATTCTCAAGCAAGGGTCCTGCATTTACATGTAAGGATAAGTTAAGAAAGCGGAAAATCAGAGGTTAATAACTTACATGACACTGGAATAAGGAACAGGAATCGTCATTGAAGGAAAGGCAAAAAACAGATAACAGTTAACAGGATTAGGAGCTGGGAAGGCGAGACAGCTGCTCAGAGGGACAGAAAGCATCTAAACCAAAAGATAAGGGTTATAAGAGAACAGGAAGAAATGGAGAGCAGCAGGCAGCAAATCAACCCCACCTTGCACCAGGGTCGCAAACTCAGAAGACTGCCAGGTTGGCTGATGACTCAGGGAGCAAAGGAAGCAGGCCTGGCACATAAGATGATGAGTGCAGTCCTCACCCCCCAAAAAGCAGCTGTTTCTGAGCACTGGCTGACCCCTGCCTTTGCAGGACTGTGGGCCCACAATAACCCAAATCTATATCTTCAAGTCGGAAATCCAAACTGTCCCATGAGAGCTCCCAATTTTTAAATAATGGAAACTAATTTTTTAAGAAACCATCTAAGCCAATTAAAACATGTTTGGGGACTGGATTCAACCCTCAGACCTCCAGTTTACGACCTCTGGATGGGCTCACCTGGGTTTTTAGAAAAGCTCTTAAACTTAATGCAATCCCAGAACAGACATGAGCCCCTGAGAAGCTATCCCCCAGCCCCCAACTATGGGTCATCTCAAGTAATAACATCTTGACTCATGAAGGCCAAAGCCCTTTAGTCCCTAGGAAAACGGAGCCCCAGCTGCACTGTGGTACCTGCCAGGGAAGGAACCCAGGCTAAGCAGTAAACTTCCAAGGCACTGTCTCAAAGGGGTGATTCTAGTTGGGGAAACCTGCAGGCAGTCAGCAGGAAGGGCTGCTCCTGGAGGCAAGGTGTGCAGCACCAGGCACCTCCTGGAAGAAGGCGGAATTCAGCAGGATGGCGCTTTAGTGAGTTGGGATACAACACTGCCCCCTGCTGTTCGTGAGGCTAAATGCTTCCAAGTCTTCTAATTGTAATGAAGTATATCTTATAAACTAAAACACAAAATCTTCAATCTAACATTTAAAAGACAACTTTGCTTTATCTGGTTGTAATATGGGCACTCTGAATTCCATATCTTCTTTTCTTAGGACATTCTACTTCTGAGTAGCAGCACCCAGCAAGACCCAAATATGCAGGGAGAATATAGTGCTACCAAGACTCAGCTGAGGGTCCAACTCAGTGTTCAGTGACTGCAAACCCAAGTGAGACAGGCAGCACGGCATAAAGTAAAAGCACTCCCTAGTTACTCTCCGAGAACCGGACGCACAGGCACGTGGGAGCAAGCCCTCGCTGCACAGTTAGGAATCAGCCAAGGCAGAGCTCGTAAGGAAACTTACCTTTATAGACATTCAAAGTTATGGTTCTTACAGCAATTCGAACCATGCTTTCAGGGTGATTGAAAAATTTGATGGCTTCTGTGTACAGGGCAAAGTCATTGGTGTGCTAAAACAAAACAAGTACCAAAGAGTCATAAACCCATGTGACAGGCCTGTCCCCACGCTAGCTTTCTGAAACCTACCAGAAACTATCAGGAATGGGGGGAAAGTGCCACCATGAACCTCAAGTCAGTGGTAGTGGTTCAGTCCCAGGCACGGGGGCAGCAGGGTGGGATGTGGAATGTGGGAAGAAACAGGGAGACAAGGCTGTGGAAGAAACAGAAAAGGATCCAGATAATGTCGCATTGGGTTCTTCATCTTTCCTGCCACTTCTTAGCAGTGTGAGGCAATACTTCTAAGTCCGTTTCTTCAACTACAATGAGGGTAACACCACCACTGCATGACTGTCAGGATTCAACGAGATCCCTTCCTGTCAGGTGCCCAGCCCAGGATCTGGCACCTTAGGAAGCACTCCACAGTCATTACTATCAGATGCTGCTTAACTAATCCAAAGGCAAAGCTTGACCAAGTTTGGAGTCTCTTTTGACCATATATTTTTCTCTATTGGGAAATGTTAAAAATGCAAACACTATCATGGAAGATGAAGGACCCCATGTCTTCTGCTGTTAAAAAGCTGGAGAAGCAGCCCAGTGGCAGAGCACATGCCCCGCACTGCAAGGCCCTGGGTTCCATCCCAAGCACTGCAAAGGAGGAGGAGGAGGAGGAGGAAGAGAAAGATAAGGAAAAGGAGAGAAGGAAGAGGAAAAGAAGAAGAACAACAAATGAAACAGTTCAGAACCCCGGAAATTCACTGCCCCAGCAAAAAAAAAAAAAAAGTGCATCGGGGACACACAATGGTGTGCTCTGGTGCCCTCTGGTGGCCAATGTTCCATGTGGCTCCCTCCCACCCAGTTTTGAAGGTGCACAAAGCAGTGCAGGGGAGGTCTGGAGGGGTGGGAGCCTCCAAGACCAGCCCTTCCAGGTGGGCTTGAGGAGGCTCAAGGTGACAAGTGTTCTAGTAAAATCTAGAAAAATCCACGTTAAGGACCAGAAGTCAAACATGCACCTAACAAGCAGCAACTACTCCACAGGCTCACTTTAAAGAGGAAACAGAGCCCAGCTCAGAGTACAGCTCCTGTGATGACCAGCAGGATGCTCTTCAGAAGCCCCACTCTCATCCCAGAACCCCAGCATCCGCCCTCCCAGCCCAGGGTGCAGACACAGAATCCAGTATCCCAACCTACTGCCTCAGCCTCATGGTGGCTTCCCTTCCACTGGGGAGAACCTTTAGGAGAAGGTCAAATTCATCCATCTGTTCTCTGGACATGTTTACTGAGCACCTACTATGTGCTGGGTATTGGGCACCATGATGCTAACTTTCAAACTTCCAACATTTATGGTTGACAACTAACACTTCTTCCCTTCGAGACCAGCTCTTCTCCACCACTGAAGTATTAAAATTAAGGTTCAGGCTATGGTTGCCATATCAAATGGGCCAGGTTGATGCATTCTGTCCAAACCCAGAAAACACATCTGGGACTATCATCTGACTTCAGATACAGGCTGTGAGCAGAGGTGACCACCAATCAGAAGATACTGCCACGCAAATAGTACGTGGCTATGTGGCAGCCAGTCTCCAAGCTGGCTCCACCGAGCTCCCCTCCTGGATCACATGCTCATCTCCGTTCCCACACCAAGCCAGGGATGGCCAACTGGGCCATAAATGGTGTTGCCATTTGCCTTGATCTGATGGACACTTACTGGGGGAAGCCAGCTGCTAAGCCATGAGGACACTTGAGTAGCCCAAGAAGAGGCTCTCACAAAAGAGAGCCAAGCCTCCCAGCAGGTGTGGCACCAACTGAGCCTGCTTGGGTGTAGACCCTCCAACCCCAGCCCATCCTTCAGGTGACTTTAACCTCCTGGGCAAAAGCAACAAAACAGTTCTGCCAGGCTACCTCTAAACTCCAGACACAATGTGAGAGAAATGTGATGCTTGATCAACGAAACAGGAAGGGAAGTCTGGTGAGAGATTTCTGAGAAGTGTTTTGGAAGTTAAAATTGGACACAAGAAGGGAAGTGATGCATCAGAAACTGCAGCAGTAGCATATAAGTATGTGATGCATGGAACTGCTGCAGCCATCCTGTGACCATGAGGGGTAGACCTGAGAACAGATGCCAACCGAACAGTCAACAGAACAGGAAGAGGAAAAGCCTGGGTCCACAATAAACGGGGTGAGTGGGGTGAACCAGACCCAGCAAGCCCGCGTTTGCGCCTTAGGGTATGAGATAAAGTGACCTTCCTGGTCAAGCTCCTCTCAATAGTGAAAGCAGCAGCGGTTTCTCTGTTTCAGCTGTTTATTCTCCAGAACAATGCCAGGGACATTCACTTCTAAAGAAGAGCAAGGTCCACAATTTTAGGAAGCCAGGTACATCCTACGTACTTTAAAGATCTCATTTTATTTAATTCAATCCCTGAAAATCCTACGAGGCATATAATTTCACCCCCATTTCTCAGATGAAGATTTGAGGCTTGAGGTGGGACTAGAGGTCACACAGCAAGGAAGTGGCAACACCAGGCCTGAGCGAGAGTTCTGGTCCTTCCCACAAGGCATCGCTACCTCTGGACACTTCTTCTTCTGCCAAGCTAACATAGCTCTCAGCTCAAACTGGATTTTACATTGAAGATGGGAAGGTAATTTATTGAAAAAAATCTTTAAAGTGTGCCAAAGTCAGACAGCGTTGCTGTAACAGTCACTGACTGAGGCTGCCTAAGTGCATGACAGACACAGCCCAGAGGTGCTGCTGCGCCAGGGTCAGCTGCACACCCAAGCACCCCCCCTGGCAAGCACTCACCTCATTGTAAAAGAAGTGGACAGTGTGGTTGTTGAGCTTTAACGAAAGCGTTTTCAGGAACGATATATAATATGCCATAATCTCCTCGTCGGAAAAGTCGAATTTATGGACAATGATAGAATTTACATAGTTATTGGACAGCAAATAATCTGCAGGGAGAGAAACCAGTGAGACGGGTTAACTCGTGCTGAGGAGAGGCACGCGAAGGGTGTCGGGTAGCAAGCAGGTGACAGTCAGCACACCGTGATCATTAAGCTTCTGGGTTGCTGGGGTTATGCAAAATAACAGGGACAGCTTGACTTTTAACCTGCAAGGAAACCCCAGCTCAGAGCAGGCACTACAAGGGTTAAGGGCAATGCCAGAGGAAAGCCTGTCTCCTCCCTTGCACACCAAGAAGAAAAAGTCCCTACGACGCTTTCTTTCATAGCTGGCAGAGTTCAACACAGCTGGGGAGGCAGGGGAAGGTCAGGTGGTGTGTGGGCATTTTCACAAACTGCCCACGAATGAGGGAGAAAGACTGCATTCTATAAAAAGCTGCCCCATTTTGCCATCAAAAGTCACATCATCATCCCTGAATGCCACAGAGTCTGCACATGGTTTTTCTGTCCTCATACTGCAGTGTAATTTCATGAAGGTCACACTACGCTGAATCCCTGAGCGCCTGGCACCAGGTTCAATGCTACCAGGTATAATTCACCATCATGACCATACTGCAGAGCGGGGATCCTCCTTCCCATTTGGAAAAAGATTAAACAGCTCAGAGAGGTTGAATGACCGCCGGAGGACACACAGACAGCAAGGGATTAGAGTTCAGGTGATGTTGGAGCCTGTGACTGCCCAGAGTAATGGGGAATGACAATGAAAACTGGGTACTGAGGGCCCTGGGGCCAACTGGAGAGCAGGCCCTGCCCCCAAACCAGCTCTGGGCTCCATGATCAGCATGGTGAGGGTTTCCAATAAGGAGGGGCAACTGGAAAACAGATTGTAAGCTGCATCTCCTGATCTTGAAATGTTGACCATGACACCAAGCAGTTTTTAAAGCAGCAGCTGCGGCCTGTGGTCTGAAACCTCAGTGAGGCCCCTGCAGGACAAGTTCCCTTCCAATCCCCACCAGCACCAGCAAAGCAGGGCTGCCAGTGTAAGAGCACAGCTCCAGCATCCCTGCCTCCCACACAGGTGAAAGGCACCTGTGGGATACATGGGGCAGCAGAGCAACATGGTTCAGAGCCTGGCTCCTCGAGGGTCAGACTTAGAGCTGGTGGGAAACGCAGAGGCTGGTGCCCAGTCTGACTTGCTGAGTCAGGGTCCCTGCCGGTGAGCCCAGCACTGTGGGTAGGAAGGGCCAGGGTTCCTCCCGTAGGTTTGTGTTTGAGAGGTTCTGGGTCCAAACGTGGACTAAGGTCCCTGATGCCTGGCTCCAGATCATGCCTGTCACCTCCTAGCCCTGTGATCTGGACGAGCTGCCCACTTTGCCCACACTGCATTTCCTGTCTGGAAAAGGGAACCACAGAACCTTCCTCGGGGCTGCTGTAAAGATTAAAGGAGGGAGTGCACAGCAGAGGCTGGACAGAGCGGGCCACAAGGCAAGCACTCGGTGACATTAAGCCGCTCCCTCCTGACCGCTCTTTGGAGATGCGTCTCAGCTGCCGCATCCCTAGAGCTCTTGGAGGTACCAGACTTAGGTCCATCACCAAAACACCACCATGAGCCATCCAGGCTGAGAACTGTGACAGGGGCCACAGTATAGGACTGTGGCGGTGTCCTCCTCAGGAGCCAGCCCTCTGGAAGTCATTGTGCATCCTCTGAGCAGGCTCAGAAGGTGGGCTGTGCAGACCGTAGTCTCGGAAGTTTCAAATCTGATCAGAACAGCCCCACAGGCAGCTCTCTGGCCCGCTCTAAGAGAAGGCAGGGTCTGGGGCATGGCCCTAAGAATCCTACTGTTCGTTAAAGTGAGGTCACATGCGTCACAGGTTGATACACCCTGCAGACTGGAGTGCGGCCTATGGGCTGCAGGCACATGTGCGCTGTGTGAGCACCACCAGATCAGAGCTGCCACACTGTCACACTTGCAGGTCTCCATGAGGCTCCCTCACTGCCCAGCCAGGATGTCCTCCCCAAAGGTGAGCCAGCCACGGCTCTGCAGACTTATTCTGCTTGTTCTTGAAGCTAAGGGAATGTTGGGACATCTTGTTGAGCCCTGTGGGGACTGGTTAATGGCTTCCCAGCCACAGTGACACAGGCACCATGGTGGCAGCTTCAGATGTGCAATTGTGAGTCTTCTGGCTGCATTCTGGGCCTGGGACCACCACTGGCTTGGGCCACTCACTTGGGGACTTCTCCAGGGCCTCCAACAGATGACCATGGGTGCTGGGGAGCCTCCATGGGGGCGGGAGAGGAGCCTCAATCATCCGGCTGGGATTTTTCTCCTGCCCCCTCACGGTGTGGCTGATTTTCTGTGGCATCCTTTTATAATAAACCTGGGAGTCTGTAAGTAATCTCAGTCTCTTGGGCCTCTGTCACTTAGGTCACCAAACCCAACAGGCAACAGATGCACTTTTGAAGTGGTTGCTTGTAATAGTGAAAAACTGGAAACTACCTAAATGCCCATGGTCAGGTTTAATAGACCATGGCAAAGCAAGTGCCACTCTTAAATCAAACCAGGCAGGGCGACATAAAGGGCCAAGGAGAAGAGCGGAGATATCCTGGGAAGGTGGAGCGAAGCATAGCAAACAGAAGAACAGCACTGTTAGGGTGAGATGCTACGGAAACCGACTTCCTACGCCTCTGTGACAAAGACACCTGATGCGATCAGAGAACAAAAATGAAAACAGATCACATCCCTTCTCATCTTTGCCAGTGCAAGTTTTATGAACAGACAGTGATTTCTGCTGTTTTTTTTCAGGCCTTACAGAATCACTCTGGTGAACTGCTCATAAATCAAGGGGCATCTATCTGCCTGGCTCTCTCAAAGCAGGGCACCCTTTTTTATCCTCGTATAAGGAAGGTCACAGTGGTGCCTGGCCTCTCTTGCGTGCACAATCTTCTGTGAACTCACAGAAGTGTGAGTTCACATTGCCACAGAAGTGGCAGAAAGGTGGCTGCCAGGGGTGGGGAGCAGGGGACACGGGGAGATGCAGGTCGGTAAGCAGAGTTCTAGTTTTGCGTGAATGGCCAAATTCTGGGCAGCTAACATCCAGCATGCTGGCTCTAGCTGGCAATACTGCACTGGATACTTGCAATTTGCTAAAAGGCACATCCTAAGCGTTCTCACCATGCCCACAAAAGGGAACTACGTGAGGTGATAAATACGTTCATCAGCTCCCCTGTGGTGAGTATTCCAATTTACAAACGTATTAAGTTGTTCAACTTAAATATAAACAATAAAATGCCAGAATTTTTAAAGCCCCCAAATTTAATACCCAAGCCCTGTGCCTAGTCAGGTTTGGAAAGGGTTAGCAGAAACAAGACTTGAGGAGACTCTGCATTAAATGACAAAGACAGCACCATGGCCACTTCCCTCCTTCCAGAGCTGGGACTCAATCCTGCACCCCACTTTCACATCCCTGCTCAGTCCGCTGCAATTCTGCCACTACTCTCTCTGCTGGACAGAGGCACAACTGCAGTTGGAGTTAACTCCCAGCACACATGGGGAGCATGTGGCTCAACCAGTCCCAGCCCTAGCTGGACCAGAGTCCTGCGCCTGCGCCACTGAGCTGGACCTTCCCCCCGGAGTGTTCAGAAACCGCACTTGCTTCATATCCAGCGAAACAGAAGCTGATAACAAGGGAAACCACGTGGGGGGCAAGAATCAGCCCACAGTTATGGGCTTGTGGCCATCCAAGTGAAGCATCTCTAAGGCAGCAGCACCATCTAGTGGCTGCTGCTGAAGCCACCATGCAGCAGCTCCCCCAGGACACTTCCAAGCCTGCCTTTGATGCGGAACTCAGCCACCTGTGTCTCCTGCTTCCTGTAGGCAGCGTCTGGCGTGGTGTAGCTATCCTGGAACAGTAAAACCAGTGGTCAAGCACAGTAGACTCGGGACGGAAACAGAGTGGCTTGACCTCAGCACTTATGACTGTGCTGGACAGCCACTGTGGGCTGCTGTGGGCACTGTGGGATGTTCAGCAGCATCCCAGGCCTCTACCCACCAGGTGCCAGCAGCACCTCCTCTCCATCTGATTGTGACAACCAGGAACATGTCCAGACTCTGCCAACTGTCGCAGGCCTGGGAGCCACAAGCAGCCCCAGTTGAGGACCACTGAGTGACCGCTCCCAGGCTGACACCCTCTCTCTGTTCTGGCCTGCTTGAGCTGTCAATCAAATCCTCTTAGTGTTGAAATGAGGGCAGCAACTGCTCCTGCCTCATGGGGGTGGTTATTACAGATGAGAAAAGGGGCTTACAGAGGACAAGACCAACAGCAGAGTCCCACACTCTCCCACTGGGCAGCAGAGCTGCAGCAGGAAGGCGGGAGTGGCCCCCAGGCACACTCCAGCTGTATTCTTTCTCTCCCTGCCTCCTCCAACACTCATTCAGCAACCAATTGTTTTTTTTTCTTTTTTAAGAGAGAGAGAGAAAGAGAGAATCAATTTACTTAGTTTCTCATGTGGCTTTCATTGCTCTTCACTGTGTACACGGTGCTGGAGTTTGAACTCATGGCCTCGCACATGCCAGGCAAGCACCATAACCACTGAGCCCCTGCTCCAGCTCCCAGCAACCAATTCTTACTAACGAGTCACAGGGAAGAATGTAAACACCCCCAGAGTCACTCGGCAGAAAGCATCCCTCTCTTAGGCCTTCACAGAACCCCACTACACAAGGAAATGCAGTGTTAGAGCCTGAACTGTGTCTCCAACAGATCTGTATAGAGTTGAAGTCCTAGCCCCTAATGTGACCGTATTTAGAGACAGGGCTTCTAGGAGGTGCTTAGGTTTAAATGAGGTCCTCAGGGTGAGGTCCTAATCTGATGGAATTGGTATCCCTATAAGAAGAGACCAGTTGGGGCTGGAGCGGTGGCTCAGCGGTTTTGGTGCTTGCCTGGCAAGCTCGAGGACCCGGGTTCAAACCCCAGCACCACTTACACAACTAAGTGTTGGAGCAACGAAGGCCATGTGAAAAACTAAATAAAGTTGTTTCTCTCTTTCTCTGTCTCTCTCACTGTCCCTCTCTCTTAAAAAAAAAAAAAGAAAAGACCAGATGCTGGTCTCCCTCACCCCACCTTCATAACCTTGCTGTCACTCCTGTCATACACACAGAGAGGAAAGGCCGTACACAGTGAGAAGGTGACTGCTATGGCCTGAGTGCCTCCCCCAAACCTACCCGTGGGGCTGGGAGGTGGGGCAGAGCCCCCACGAATGGGCTCCTGCCTTTCTTGCTTGCGTTCTCACTCCCAGGGACTGGATTAGCTACCTCAAAGGCAAGCTGGTGTAAAACAAGCACTCCCTCCTTTTACAAGTGTTTCTTGCCCTTACTTTCTGCACTGTGTTGAAGGAGAACGGGGCCCTCACCAGATGTGTTCATCCAATCTTGGACTTCTTTGCCTCCAGAATCCTGAGCCAAAATAAACCTCTTTCCTTTGTAATTTACCAATCCTCAGGCATTTTGTTTATAGCAACAGCAAACAGACACAGACAGTAGCTGTCTGAAAGCCAGGAAGAGGCTTCACCAGAAAGCAACCCTGATGGTAGCTTCCACTTGGACTTCTCTTCTCCAGAACTGTGAGAAGACAACTCCATTGTTTAAGTGTATGGTATTCTATTGGGGCAACCCAAGCAGACTAACGTACACGGAAGCACAGGCATGCGAATACTGTGCCAAACTACACCCTGCTGACAGAGGCAAACATCAAGCAATGTCCTTACAAAGCGAAGTTTCATGACTGATATTCTCAAAGAGGATGTTCAAGGTCTGCAGCAGCTGAACACACACGTAGCGGCCGGATTTCTGCCGCAGGATGTTCAAGAAGAAAACAAACATGTTCTTCTCCAGGAAGAAGCTGGGGAGAGAATGAGCAGCGGTCAGTGGTTTGCTGCAACATGTGGACACCAAAGCACCCTTGGGTTACATTCACAGCACACACATGTTGCCCTCATCTGCAAGAGCATCAGCAGGGATCACGCCACCATGGTGCCTTGGCATCCATCCCATCCGGTTCCCATGATGCCGTCTTCCTCCGAGGGCAACAATCACCCTTTCAACTCCTTCCCAGAAGCGGAGAACTGTGCTGATTCAAGAAGCGGTGAACTAGATTCCTGACAGAATGGGAACGCTCTCTACCTGCTGAGTGATCACACGGTAAGCTGCACTTGCAAGCCCAAGTGGCATTTTCCACTACACACTCTGTGTCCTTAGTTTTCTTTACTGAGCCTTTTCCTTTGCTTTCCTTATCTTTGACTGTAAGAAAAATAATAACTGGAATTCTCTGCAAAGGACTAAGATAATGCTAAATAGTAAGAGTTTGGGTTCTGAAGTTGTCAAGTCTGCAGTTTCCATATCTTCAGGAAAGGAACTGAAAATAAAGATGAAGGTGCTGATATAGTGGAGGGGCCACCAGCCCCACGCTGCCTTCTACCTCTTGCTCTGGACAGGACGCTTGCCTGCACTTAGCCTGGGGGCACTGGCTTTTAGAGATACATGCTAGAAATAGAGCCCCTAATAAAACTCCAGTGCCTTCTGGAAGAAAATGAAGTTTCTGTAATGTGTTCTGTGCATTCAAGCTAAAATTAGATAATCTTTCATCTGGAATGTTCACCAGAAATCCCCACAGCCATGTGACTGTCAGTAACTTAGTTGTGGGTGTCTCTGGCCCCTGATATCAGTTCCACAGTGGTGGTATCAGGGGCCTGGCACTTGCTCAGTGCTGCACAATCAATTTCTGTTTGAATCCATGAAAGGGTAAATGAGTGGATAAATATGACCTAAAAAAATGTTCAAAGCTTTCTCAGCTCTGATTCGGGGAGACTATCTGCCTATAAATGCCATTCACCTTGCCCTCCAGATTATTTCTGTCATTTGACCTATTTCGTCTGCCTTCGCTTTAGGTTGTATAAATTAGTGATTCCCAAGTATCACCAACACTCTCACTGCCACACAGGGACCAGCCTGAGGACCTGTTAAAATGTATGTGCCTAGATCTCACCCCAGGGGTCGATTCCGTAGGTCTAGCATGAAGCCACCAGGCCTGGATCTTTGAAAACTTCCTAGGACAGTAGGGACCCCCTCAGAAAATGACTGGAGTACCTTATAGTGCCAGGAAGTAATGAAAGGCTGAAAAAACAAAAGGATGGGACATGTCAAAGGGACACAGGGAACAAGCCAAAAGAGGTGCCAGTGGCCAAAGCTGGAATGATTTGAGTGAAAAATAAATACACCGTACTGGATGATAACCTAAAATATGAAATAAATATCCACAAGTTTATATTGATATAAAACATTAAATTGGTCAATAAATGGAGAAAACAGACAAATGTCCTATGCAGAAGTGTTCTGATAATATGATAGGTACTAACACCTCCAGAAGAAAGAGCTTAATCCCACCTCTCATCTAGACTCGCTGACTCTCTAAAGAAAAGCACAGAGGAAGGGGAAGGGAGCGAGTATGCAGCCGAGGAACAGGGCGGACAGCATGTCAGCCAGGTGATGAGGCTCACAGGACACCCTGTGCACCCCACCGTGACAGCACTTTTCCAGGACCCTCAGTCTAATGAGGAAAAAATCCCACTCTGACTGAGAACATTCTACAGGATACCTGGCCAGGTCATGAAAAGCAAGGGAAGACTTGGAAACTGTCACAGACCAGGAGGCTGACGAGATGTACTGATTAAAGGCACGGCAGGAACCGGAGTAGGATCCTGGAACTTTTAGAGGATATTAAGGCAAAAGCTGGTAAACTCTGGTAAACTCTGGTAAAAGTCTGGAGCTGACTTAATAGCAATGGGCCAACACTAGCTTCTTAGTGGTGACAAATGTTCCCTAGTGATATAAGAGATTAACAACAGGGAAAGCAGGTATGTAGGAACTCAGTACTATCCCTGCAACTTTTCTATAAATCTAATATTACACCTAAATTTTAAAATTTATTAAAAACAAAATTTTCTGGGGGCTCTATTGAATTGTTATTATAAGATCACTGACTCTTAAGAGCTCAGAAATTTCTCTTAAGCTGTCAGAAGGACTAAGAAAGCCCATTTGGTAAAGGGGACACAATTTCTAATCTTTAAGCCAATGCTCTTTCTTGTTTGCAAAAACAGATACAAACAAAGAAAAACACCTGTAGGTCCCTAAAGGGAGTTGGCTCCACTTAAAGCAACACCTCACTTTATTACTCTCACATGTCCCTTTAGGGATTATGGCCAGGGTCACAGGTTTGCATTTTAAGGAGTCTGCATTTTCCACGAGCAGATTTGTTAGATAACCTTATGGATAAAAATATAGAGCTATCCCAAAAATCAATTCAGAATAACAAATTAGCCAGACTGGAAATAGAACACCTTTTCAAAAAAGGTGATCTTAATATTGATAATTAAGAATGAGTATGGAGCTGGAGCAGTGGCTCAGCGGTGGAGCGCTTGCCTGACATGTATAAGGACACGGGTTGAAATGCCAGCACCACGTACACAACTAAGTGTTGGAGAAACTAAATACAGAGGAAAAAATAAATAAAATTAATTCTCTTTCTCTCCCTGTCTCTCTCTCCCTCTTTAAAAAAAAAAAAAACAAAAAAAAACCCAGAATGAGTATTTAACATGCATGTGTATCTGCAAACACAAACATACACACATGTGCTGTATTTAGAATGAATATCTACATGCATATACATACATAGTGGTTGGTGGTGGCTGTAAGCAATCCCCAACACTTCTACACTGAGACACTGGACAGGCCACTGGGGGCAGATGGAGGTTCAGAGCCTTTGCATGTTAGCTGTCCTGTGGGCGCACCTATTCTTATCTACTGTTATCCTCGATGAGCACCTGCTGGGCACCGGACCCCAGACAGGGCACTTGATCTCTGTCTTTTAGAGGTAAGAAAACCGAGGCTCAGGAGACAAGAAACCTGGCTAAGACTGCTCTTCTAGGAAGTATGAGAAGGGAAAAGCCCCTCGTGGGCCCTGGGCACTAGCCACTCCTTCACAACCTACCAGCTGCATGACCTTCAGCAAAAACGGGACACCAGCGGGGCCTCCACTGGGGCAGGTAGGAGACGCCTGGATGGTCTCCTCGAAGCTCAGCACTGTGCCTGGCCCGCAGTGCACACACTAACTCTGGCCCTTGTGGCTCCTCCAGGACGGGGCTCTCTCTGTTCACTTAGGATTGACCTACTCAGGATATGTTCTTTTTCCTTTGGAGGGACAATCAGGCCCTGCCTGGGAAATTATTCATGACAGTTTCAGGTTTTCTAGAGACACTCATTTCAGTAACTTCCCCCTTTCTGGCCTGCACTTCTTCAGTGTTTAAAGGACATTTTTTACAGATGGATATTTGGGCAAGACTAAATTAGCGTCAAGTTCTGACATCATCAGGAATGACTCATGGTATACGTTTGGGAAAACATTCAAAGGAAGAGGAAGAATCAAAAAAACAGGCACTGGGAACCCTTACTCAAATACAGAGCTGTCATTCTGATCTCCCCAAATCAGGATCTCGGTGATGGAACGGATGGTCTCTACCAGTAGGTTCCGGTTCTGTTCTGTGACTGTGGTGTTTTTGGTCAAAACGTGGTACAGATACCTGAGAGAAAAGGAAGAAAATGAGGTTACCAACTGACATGAAAGCCAAGCCCAAAGCCCATTAGCAACATTTGGGGACAACACAGCAGAGCTTTTCAGATTTGGTTAGATTAGGCACGATTCACCCAAGAAAAATGGCAGACTATGCTTTGAAACATTAAATAGCAGGGACACATCAACTCAAACTGAGGCTAGATCATCATCCAACCCCTGCAGGCAGACAGTCTCAAACTTCAGTGTACAAGAGAATCACCTGGAGAACAGGGGACATGGAAGCTGCCAGAGCCCACATGAGACCTGGATTCTGAGAGAAGCATAGGCCTGTTTCACACACTCCCTGCTGATTGACATTCAGGTGGAGACACAGGGCCAAATGCCTAACACGGGTCAAGTATCAGAGATTCAGAGGGATGGGTCCCAAAGCCAGTGGCTGGGACAAAAATGTGTGCAGTAAAGATCACTCTTGCAATAATCCCTCCTAAGGTGCAGTGCGTCCAGCAGAACCTGAGGTTCCAATGAAGTGGGTGGTTGGCAGTCCAGGGGCAAGAATTTCATTTGCTCACAGACTGAAATGCAGAGTCAAGGGGGCTTGAGAGGGTTCAGCACTGTGCTTCACCCAGCCAATGGGCCCAGAAGTCAACATAGCACAGATGGGCAGACACAGTCCAGGCCAGCGTGGGGACCAGCAGCCTGGCCTGACACTCGAGTGCCACCTGCCATGGCTTTTCAGACAGCCTTGGAAGGGACTACACATCCAGGCAAATTCATGGGTCAAAGAAACCTCAGATCTGAGAAGGAAAAGCAGACTCAAGAGGAAGTGACTCAGGAAAAGTCACCTTCTGATTTTTTATAGCTATCTGTAGTTTGGGGGTAGGGATGGGGCTGGTGAGAGCAAGAAGGGAAAGATTAGATAGGACTGTTCCATCTACAAGCTCTGAAAACAGTAGAATCTAAGAGGCAGAACCTTGTAGATGGAAAAACTAGGAACCACCTGCTGCTCACAGGGCTGGGGCTTATTTATTAGTATTATTTCTGTGTTTTATATTCTAAAGATGTGATGTAACCATTTATTAATTTGATCCAAACTTGCATGTGATTTTTAACACGCAAGTTTAATAAGTGGCCATCCAAAAATAAAAACCTTTCACCACTTGTGCCCACATCTACCAGCAGTGTGGCATTTGGGGTATGAGCTCAGTTTCCCTTTGTGATGAGGCAACCCCATGGCACCTGAACTCCCTGGGTGAACTGCACAGGACCTGCTGCGTCTCTCACCTCAAGTGCACCTTCCCACAAGGCTCAAGGAGCAGTTGTACAAGTTCTGGTTCCGAGGCCTCCTGCATCACCTATTTCAGCTGCTCCTTACTCCAGACCCACTGAATCAGGCTCTTAGGTACAGTGGCCACCTGAGAGTATTTGTGGGTTCTTCTGTCTCCCTAGTGCTGCCGATGGAACCTGGGATCTCACGCGAGTTAAGCACGCACTCTACCACTGAGTTACACCCCAGTGCCCCATTAGAGTATAGTCACTGAACCCCCTGCTCTGGCTACCAGTGACCCTCTCCATGCAGTACACAGAATGTCCTGTCAGTGATGAGGTCTGTTGGCAGGAGGCAGAGGGGCAGATTCTTCCTACTCTGGGATTGCTTCTGTGAAGATGACACACATCCATTAGCAACACAAATCACACTCTTAGCTCAGTGAAAGATGGCGGCCTGGGTGAGTAAGTCTGCTCTGAGTGCAATTGGTGGGGCGTCTGCCCTTGTTGCATTGTCAACCAGGAGACTCCTGCTCATATTTCAAAGCCCCGCTCTATGCCTCTCCTGACGCAAGTCTCCCCAACACTCACCCACAGTCCCTGCAGTTTTGACCATTCCCCCCTCAATGGCACCTCAGTGCTACTGCAGAGACCACACAATGGCATGCCTCCCTGACTAGACGTGAGTTCAAGGTCAGGAACATTATCTCGTTCTTGGTGACCCCAATATATTCCAAAATATCTGGTACTCTGTGCGTACTCTATAAATGCTGAATAAGGCAGGGGACGATCTTCATGAACATAAATCCAATCACAGCATGCAAGCTGAGCATAGCCAAGGGTCAAATGCCAGGCCTTGCAGTGACACCTAGACTTGTGGAGAGTTCAGCCCCTTGAGTCCAACAGACTCAGGCTTGAAGCCTGTCACTATCACTTCCTACCTGTGGCGCTGGCCAAAGCCCTTCATCTCACCTCTCAGCAACTTGGATTCTATACAGCAGGGGCAGCAGGTGGACCTCTTCCAGAGATTCAACATGATTAACACACACAAAAAGCAGAGCTCGCTACCTGGCCCACCATGAGCACCACAGAAGCAGGGCAAGTACTTATTGCCAATGTCCTTACCGAAGTATACAAACAATATTCCAGGAACTTAGGAAGGTGAGCTCGCGCTCACCGACAGTCAGGGAGAACAGACCTCAGGGAGGCCTTGTGATGAGAAGGTGGAGAGGGACAGAGCAGAGGCATGCAGTCTGGGTGACTTCCGAGAGGTGGTGGAGAGCGAGCTCACCCAGGTCTGCCCACGTGGGCACCACTTATCAGCTGAAGTGTCGTGAGCAAGCTGCTGCGGCTCTGTGAACCTCGGTCACCTCAGCTGTGAAGGGGAGCCCTATCTATTACGGTGGTGTGGGGAGGAACAAATAAGTAGCAAGAGGACTAATGGCAGTTACTGTACTGAGACAAGTACCACTACTGTCACTGTTGTCGCCGTTTTCTTTAGGGAATCTCTAAGAGCTCATGCTAGTATAACTACCACAAGGAGGCTCTCGCAGACAGGGAAAAGCAGGGGAGCAAGTCCTGAAGACAAGAGTCTACGAGCTCCCCTACCTGACACTGACCGTGAGCTGGCGACATGGCCATTGCTAGCACTGCACAGGCCAAGACAGAACCAGCCGCTAATATGGTCAGCGGCTCACCCAGTTCCCTGGTCAGGGAGCATGGTCTGACAGTTCTTTGTCCCAGAGCCTCTCCAGCACTTAGGATTCTTTGCCTTTTTCAGAGGAGCCATACTGCTGGACTTGGTGACATCACATCGTGACATCACTCCGTGAAGACTAAAGAGATTCAGCGCCTTTTCGTATGTGATCATGGACACATGTGTACCCTCTGGGGAGGAGTGGCCCTTCCCTCTCCTTCCTTGCAGTGCTGGGAATGGAACCCAGGGCCTTACAATGCCAGGCAGACACTCTAGCTCTGAGCCCTGCCCCAGCACACACATTCTGAACATGACCCTTTGCTGGACATACACATTGCAAATACTTTCTGACTGTGGCTTGTCTTTTCCTTTTCTTCATAATGGCGTTTTGATGGCATAGGCTCTTAATTTCAATGTAGCCTTGGACAGTATTTTTTTATATCAAGATTTCATGTCCTGCCCCCAGGTCATAAAAAAATGCTATTTTCTTCTAACAAAGTTATTGTTCTACTTTTGGCATTTTGCTGGAGAGTGCATCTGGAACTGACTGGTGTACGGTGTAAGGTATTGGCCAAAGTTACTGCTTATCTATATGAACATCTAACTGACCCCACATCATTTGCTGACAGGCCCTATTTCTCTACTGCACCACAGTGTCACCTTTGTCATTAATCAGGTGACTGTATGGTGAGTCTCTTTCTGGATGCTCTAGTTTCATTGATCTGCTTGTGCCAATACCATGCTGCTTAATTACTGCAGCTCTACAAGAAACCGGCCCATGGGGTAATGTACGTCCTCAACCTCTTTCCTTCTGTTTTTTGTTCTTTTATTTTTATCTTTTATTGGTCATCCTAAACCCTTTACATTTTTCAGGCACATTTTAAAATTCCAAAAAATACCTAAGATTTCCTTTGAGATTGCCATAAATCTATAGCTAAATTTGGAGAACTGACATCTTCACAATAGCATGGCATTATGACATTCATAGCATTTCTTTCTGTTTGCTGGAGAGAGGTCTTGCATGCCTTTCATTAGATTTCTAGGTACTTGATGACTGTGTGCGTGCATGTGTGTGTGTGTGTGTGCGTGCATGCGTGTGTGTGTGTGTGTGTTTGTCTTACTAGGGATTGAACCAAGGAGCTTTTACCTCTGAGCTACATGCAGGGCCTTTTTTAAATTTTATTTTGATACAGGAGGTCTTGCTAAGTCATCAGGCTACCCTTCAACCCTCCTGCCTCAGCCTCCAGAGTCCTCCACCCAGTGATATGCCCAATTTCTCTGTGGCTGTTGCTGAGATAAAGAAATGCCCACTAGATTTCAAGCTTTAAAACTCTATGATGGTTCTATTACACTTTGCTCCTCTTTTTGTCCCCCTAAAGCCCTAGCACACTGTTTTAGGTAAAAGACCCTCAATATACACATACCTGAATATACTGGGGGAAAGGCTGAATGGATTAAGATTTAGTATTTTAATGTTGTACCTAATTCCAGAGCTTTGGGAGATCAAGTAGTTGATCCACCTCAGAGATTAAAATAGTTTAATAACTTTCTGATCAGAAATATACTATTCAGTTTAGAGAAATTCTGATGACAACAAAGAGAGAGAGAGAGAGAGAGAAACAGAAATGTCAGCCAAGCTACTGCCCAGAGCTGATCCACAGTTATAATCTATTTCCCTGGGCCTTTTCCTTTGCTGTGGATATTTACGCAGTTGGGGTTTATATTTCAGTCCATTTCCATGCCCACCTTTCTTTTCTCCTCACCTGGTGATAAAATAAAAGCATTTTTTGCTATTAACAAATTTTGCCATGGCTACACAGTATGCCATGGGAAGGACAAGCACAGTAACCACTCTCCTGAAAGACGTTAAGATTCCTAATTGCTTGGAGATCAACAATGTTGCAGTGACGATCTTTGTGAGCAAAGCTGAGTCCCTATATCAGACAAATTTCAGAGGACAGAATGATTGTCCTTGACATTAAACTACAGCAAATGAAGAGTTATCTTTTACAAGGGCAGCAACTGCCATGACAGAGTCTCTCTCAGACTGAGTACACACATTTCAATCATCATCATCAAAACTGTAGAAGCCAACTATTGGCAGGGTCTGTTCCGCATGCTGGGGCTACGCTCGCTCACTCAACTTCCACAAAAACCTGCAGCAGAGTGGCTCTGAGAGCCGGGACACCTGCTGAGGATCCTGATGCAGCAAGGGCTGAAGCCAGGACTAGAACCAGGCAGTCTATTCCAAGCTTACAACCATGTTAGTGCATAAAATGCAAGCAATGAAGTAAAAAGCGGTTTTATTAGCCAAGCATTTACGTGAAAATATAAATGCCTAACACACAAGCAAACCAAACCAAAACGGCATGAAAATACATAGCAGATTGAAAGGGAAGTCCTCACAACTGACCCTTCTCCATCTCTTTGGCAAAAGAGCCAGCAGCGTCAACTCCGGGCAGAAGCTCTGCAGATGTGGAGTCCCAACATCAGACCCTACACGCTAGCAAACTCTACACTGCGACGGGCTTGAGTTGGCAGTGCTGAGACTGAAAACCGGCAGCTTACTGCCAAGCGCAACCAGCACACTAGAGGTTTATCACCAAGGACCGTGGACGGAAACGAACCCCACCTCACCAGACTCTGCTTCTCAAGACAGTGGCTTATTCCCCAAGTGAGACCATGCCCCAAGGAAAACGATCACTATGGCCATTTTAGAGACTAGGTTCCAGTTCGTCTTCAGTGAGGGCATTTTCTCAGGGTAGATACAAGTTTCATGACTTGTACTAAAACATGCCTCTTAGGATGCTCCTGGTCTAGATCCTGAAACTCACCTGCATGCTGGAGAGTGAGAAAAGCTAAGCTAAGTGGGACTAGGCATTCACTCTCGACACACACACCTCCAACCATCGGTGTGCTGGGCGTGAGGGGTGGGTCTCAGTCTGGCTAGCCTGTACAGCACCAGGCTCTGCAGTGACCTTCCTGCCATTCCCCGGAGCACCCCACGGCGAACCTTCAAACTGCCATCTGGTCAGTGTCCAGCCTTCTGGTCAGCAGGACAGACTTCAGGCTTAGGGAAAGGGATTGGCAGGCAGTGCTTCAGTCCCTCTCCACCCAAAGATGTCAAACTGGGTCAGCGAGTAGGCCTGGGCCTGGGACACACAGTGAGGGCACAGGCAGGGCTCTCAGCCCTAGAAAAGGGTCTGTGACCAAACTGGCAAGAGCAAGCAGCTAAAAAAGGCTGGCCGGAACCTGCCTCTTTGCTCAAACTGTGACATGTATTTGTTGACAACTTAGTAGACGCCAGGCTCTGTGCAAGCACCCAACGGTGCCCAGCTGAACAAGCCGCCCCGCTGCCTGCACGAAACGCTGTGCATACTGGGAGACAGACAGCTGCGCGCAAACTAAGGCAATTTCAGACGGAAAGATCGGGAACTTCTGAGACCTAACAGCTGCTCACTCCTGGAGAGGAGAAGATAGTTCACAAGAATGTGCTGAGTGAGACAGCGAGAAACCACATAAGAAGGCAGTGAAAGGGTAAGACTCTGAAGTTGCCAGGCAATGGTATGGCTGACTCAGAACTTTAAACATAGAAGGTGGCATCTGGATGGGCAGAAGGAAGAGAGGAAGGGAGCTCCAAGGGAGAGGGCAAAGGTGTGGACAGGGACAGTGAGTGAGAAAAAAGGACCATAAGTGTGAAATGATACTGAGATCACAGCAGCTGCCACCAAGACCCACGAGAAGATGGCAACTGTGCCTGAGCGGCTGCCCACCCCATCTGGCCCTCCCCTGGCCTGGTCTCTAAACTTCAGCTAGACCACAGCCCTCTTCAGCTTAAAGACTTCCAATGGCTCCCCACTGCTTGCAGCCTGAAGCCCAAACTCCTGAACATGATTTGCAAGGCCCAGGGGGAGCTGCCTCTCACCTCAGGGACTGCACCTCCCTTCCCCCTACTGACACTCCTCACTGAACGGCCAACCCGAGTTCTGCCAGTGTGCACTGCTCACCCACCCCAGGCTTGCTCAAACTTCATTTTCTCTGCCTTCCACCCCGTGCCCCGAGCCCCTGATAACTACTCATCCTTTAGATCCTCTAGGTCTCCATTTGAGCAGGTATCTGCCAACCAAGGATGTTCCTGGCACCTGTGTTCCCCAACTAGATGAGTGGGAACAGAGTCTGGGTGCTTTGAGGGCTGCAGAAAGAATTCAGACCTGACATAGCGGGTGTGTAGGGCCCACAAAGTATGATGTGGTAAATATGATTATTGAGAAGATCAGTCTGGCAATATTAGTGCGCTCTTGCTATCTTAGTGCCACCTTAGCCAAGAGCAGGTGAGTACACATTCCCTACCTTCCCCTGACCCATGGGAAACTACCCCTCTCTCTCATTCTGTGTCCACCCCTGGCTCCAAGGAAGGGCATGTGAGGTAGCTTTGGCCAATTAGAGCACCACACACCCCTGGCCACAGTGACTAGCAGAGGGATGGCATGAGCCCCCAGTGTGGCCGATGCTTAGTTCTGGACCTGTCGTAATGTTAAGAAAAGGCACTCTAAAGCAGGGGGAGTAGCTCAGAGCACTTGCCTAGCCACCTTCTCTTTCCCAGAAATTGCTGGGCTGACATGGTGTGAACTTGGGGCTACCTGCAAATGACACCAACATGGAATGAGGGGGAGCTGGGTGTTGGAAGGAGGCAGGTGCCCAACAGGAGCATCTAAATTCCTGCACTCAGCCAAGACTAATAGGATAGACCAACCACTCAGTAGCAAGAGACAGTCCGTTCCATTTGGGGCATAAGCCAATCCAACCAGGTTTCTGTCACTTTTAACAAATACTATCAGTTCCATCAGTTTGTAGATTCAGTGACCTCTTGGCTGTTCCAATATGCCTCAACTAAGCCACACACTCAATTCAGTACACAATGACCACAGGTACACAGCTTTCTGTTATTTAGCAAAAGTAAAAACCTGTCTAACAGGGAGAACGATGAAGAACCAAGTGGTTTAAAAGGGTCTGCAGGTTTGTGTACTATCTTCTCAATGCTTCTGTAAACCTCGAACTATTCTTAGAAAAAGTCTTATTTGAAACAAAGAGAAAGGATTTCCAGGTGATTTGTGTGCAAAACAACAACACAACAACCAAACAAATCAATTCTAAATTATTTAAATGTCTTGAACACTCCTCCCCACAATGCGCTATGTTGGGGAAAGCGTAGTGGGAACTGTCATTGGTAGAATGACCAGTCTGTATCATTTGCCCAGAACTTTCCCAGTTTTAGCAATGAAAATCCCAGGTTCTAGGAAACCCCTCAGTCCTAGGTCACCCAACAATCAGGATAGTTAGGTGTCAGATAAAGCCCAAGACCCTTCCCACCTTTAGCCTTATTTCCTGTAACTACCAGTTCCCATCTCGACAAACCACAAACCCCAGGGTCCTGCTTAGGGCACACCTCCTCCCACACCAGGCTGCGCCACGTGGTGGCTCCTGCTCATCCTTGGGGACTCTGCTCTAATGCTTCCGAGAAGGGATCCCACAGAATGCTGGGCCTCCTGTGACCCCAGCACTTAACACACTACAGTCACTGGTTCCCCCACTGTCTACCCACCAGCCTGCAGGCTCCCTCAGGGAATGAGCTGTTCTGAACCCAACACCAGAATGTTTATGATCAGAGCCAAAAGAACTACAGCACAAGTACTGGGGTGGGCACTAGTTGTTTGTGGCACCCTTTTCCAAGTTACCTTGGGATCTTCTAAACCCACACCAATCACATCTCACCATGTTCTTCAGGCTGTAATATGGATTACAAAGATCAGCCGGATCCAGTGGAAACAGTTCTAGTTTCCAGCGACCTAAACAACGAACCTGGGCAGGTCCCAGGATACTAAGAAGGAACCTGAGACCCTTTGAGCTTCCAGACATGGTGGCTGGCCAGCAAAGATGCTCCACTGGCAATGCAGCTCAGCTGAGAGCAACGTTTCCCCAAACGAACAACCGGAAGTTCTACTCTGAAAGACAAGGTAACAAGTGCAATCTCTAGAGACAAATCCTCGCCCTTAAACCCTTCAGCGGCTGTCACCTTGGGGCAAGTGGCTTAAGCTCCTTCAACCTTAGTTTCTACTTTTATAAAATGGAAACAGTAAGTTCCTGTAACTCAGACCTGTGAGGACTGAAGGAACTATCACACAGGAAGTCCTCAACAAGTCTGGCACAAAATAAAAGCATTCAGTAAATATTAAAGTAACTTGAAAGAGCTAGAGTCAGGCAGAGCTGGGGAGCCCTCAGGTACCTGCGAGCTGGCAGGAGGCCCAACCCCCTGGATAGCCACCTCCCCTTCCCAGCCACATCCACCCACTTGATAAATTCCTGAAATCCTTAAGCTGCTCCCTTGGCCTGCCCGCTGCCCTCCCATTAAAGCTTCCCTACCAACCCCCACCCTAGATCTGGACCTCTTTCCTCTCCTTGGCTTCTCTTCCCACCACCCCCAAAATCATCCCGCCCCCCCCAATGAGACCCACAAATATTTATTAAATGCCTGCTCCCTGCTAGAAAGGTCACAGTAGAGAATCACAGCACTCCCCTCAGAGTCAAATGGAAAGCCCCCCTCTAAAGCCCTCCGGCTGATCCTGTCCCCAGACCCCATCTTCCCTCTATTGCTCCGTGCCACTGCGACCCCCTCCTCCTTTCCCTCATGCTCCCTCTGGACATCAGCCTGTTCCTTTCCACCAGAGGCTTGCCTTGCTCCCTTCTGCACCCCCACACTGCCCTCCCTCAAGGGTCCCCATTTTCCATCACTCTCCCCAATCCTTGGGTCTCAGTCCCCATGTTCTGCACCTCTCTCTGCTTCCCTCAATCTTTAAGCAGCATCCACTGCACTTCTACCCTGAGCAAGGGGAGACGAGGACAGTGCTAACTACTGGAAATACAACCATAAACAAACCAAGCAGCCTCTGCCCTCCTGGAAGTTCCAGTTTAATAAGGTACGGAAAAGACGTAAAAATAAACAGGACAATGGCAGATAGCAGGAATGCAAGGAATGAAATCAAGCCAAAGATCTGACAGAAAGGAACTGGGGTAGGAGAAGTAGGTTAGACAGGGTGGTCTGGGAGGACCCAGCCAGGCATTATAAACACAGTTACCCCTACTGGCCGCCCGCATTGTAACAATACTGGCTCAACTGCTTTCCGTGCACATTACTGAATCTTTATACAATGTTCATCATCCCCATTTGTTGATGTGGCACTGTATGCTCAGAGATGTGAAGTAATTCGTCTAAGGTCACACAGCCATTAAGTGGTGGAGTGAGGATATGAACGCAGGTCTGACTCCAAGGCCAGTCTCTTAATCTCTGTGTGCTCCAGCTTCCCAGGACTCAGCCTGAGTCTTCTCTCAGAGCTCTACTGCTGACTGTCCCCTGAATAGATTTCTCCCGGGTGATAACTTTGTTCTTTTAATCCCGGCCCTCAGTGCGCACCTGGGCATGTTCTGAGCTTTTTATCCAGCCAAGCCTCAAGATAATCGCACGAAGCAAGTGCCGTCGCTCTACTCGTTTTACAACGGAGGAAACTGAGGCTGCACGCACACACCAAAGAACCCAGAGTGAATTCAGGATCCAGGCCTTTGACCCCTGAGCTGTCCAGGCTGAGCTGCACCACCCGGGACGCCGTGGGGTCACTGTCCGCCCGCCGCAAGAACGAGGCCCGCGTCCCCAAAACGCACCCTCGCCCCTTACTTTACAGGTGCGACTGAGACTTGTCCAAGGTCACTCGGCCAGGAGCGACGGGGTCCGGGTTCGAACCCGGGCGCTCGGAGCCCGGAGCCCTCGCTCTCCGCCGCAGCCCCGCCAGCGCCGGCCGGCCGGAGCCCCTCAGCACGCGGCCTCTCCCCTCCGCCCCCCGCACACTCACTTGAGGTGGTCCAAGGAGTGGATGTTGCGGGAGGACTTGCCGTGGCCCCCGCCCACCCAGCTCCGCGAGCGGCCAAACATGTCGGCGGCCCCCGCCCGTCGCTCGCCTCACGGTCTCATGCCCGACCAGCCGAGTGGCCAAGTGCCCGCAGCGGCTGCACACGCGGAGGAGGCAGCGGCGGAGGTGGTGGTGGGACCGCCAACCACCTTCCTCCCCGGCCCACAGCCCCGCACTGACATTCAGCCGGAACCGGCCGTTCGACCGCCGCGCTTTACGGCCGCCGCCGCGAGGAACGCTGGGAATTGAAGTTCCCCCGCGAGGCCACCGGCGGCAGGACTCCGCGAACGGACTACAAGGCCCGGCATGCACCCTGCGGCCATCGCGAGAGGCGGGGCGGGAGGAGGAGCCCTGCAGCACAGCCCCCCGGGTGGGCGGAGCCCTGAGGAAGAGCTCCCGGAGCAAAGTATGACTTTATGATGAGAAAAAGATTAACTATTGCACGATGGACACTATGAGCCACTGTCTTAAGTGCTTTACGTATGTTATTTAATTCTCACCACCCTATTAAGTAGATACCACTATCATCCCCATTTTATCTTCCAGGAAACTTGAATCATAGAGGTTGACTTGCACAAGGTCAAGCAGTTAATGCGTTGCGTAACCAGAGTTCAAGGCCAGGTATCCATATTTTCGTCTTCCAATCCACCAACGTTGCAACTCGTTAACAGCCTTGTTTGTCCTCAGCATCTTTTTTTCCCCCCACTTTAGGTTAAAAATATATGTTGGAAAGGTGTACAAGCAACAGTGTACCAAAACTGAACATCCTGTACTTTCAGAGAATATCTCTGGTCTTCACATAAAATCCATGCCATTTCCAAACTAACACATTAAAAAGAGAAATGAAACACTTAGCTTTCTACATGAGCCAAGATGTATCTAAATTTCTCTCCTGAATTAAAAGTGGGAGACTTGATGGAGGGAAAACTTGCCTGTTCACCATCCATTCATTTCTACTCTCATAGGTATTTAAGGCCTGTGATATCCCATCAACTGTGCTCAGAAAATAATTGGACTGGCGGCCAGTGTTCTCCCCAAAGTTTGGCATACAGCAAGTGTTCAATCAGCATTGGTAGGGTGGACAGATGAATGGTTTGTTTTGCCTTCAAGAACAGAAGCAACAGAGAGCAGAGAGCAGGGCTAATGGTTTGCCCTGAATTTCACCTAGAAAGAGTGAGAGAAAAACATGAAAGAAAAAAGAGCATGTTCTAACTAAAAAAAAAAGAAAGAAAGAAAGAAAAAGAAAACCATCCATCAGCTTCCAGGGTCCCTCCATTTCTGGGCCTGGACCTGGGTTTCCTCATCTATAAAACAAGGAAACTTGTTTAATTCCAATTAATTAATGCATGTAAAGCTCCCAGATCCGTGTGGCTTAGATTTAAAGATTTATTGAACTGCTTTGGAAGACACTTTAAGCAAAATCAATCTCCTGATGGATGTACATCAGTTGCCTCTAAGCAGGGAAATCAGTGGTGGGAGACTCACTTTTCTGTTTAGTTGTTTGTTTAACCACGTGCATTATTACTGTTTTTAAACATTTTACAAAGTAAAAGGAAACAATAAATAATCTTTTGGGCTGAAGGTTTGATCTGCCTAGGGCTCTCCTTACCCAGGTGTTCCCAAACTCTATCATGCACATCCTGTCCCGGCCATGGGCGGACCTCCCAGCAGCCAGAATTTGGAGAATTCTAATTAAAAAAAAAAAAAAAGGCACTTTGGGAATGTTCAAGATTTTCTGTGGAACTGTCCACCACCACTCCCCCATCCAGCCTCCTTTGAAACTGGGGAAGCTAAGTGCCAAAGACACAAGGAGCCATACCCAAGTACAGCAAAGTGCAGAGGAAATCCCCGATTTACTGCAGCTTTTGTAGTCTTGCGACACTTGTAAGTTTGAATTGTGTTAAGTCTTTTCCGTTCCCTTACTCCCTGGATCCGCAAAGCAATGCCGATTTGAGATTGGAGCGCAGACCCCAGAGAGCAAACCTACTCCAAAGCGAACGCCAGGAGAGGCGGAGCAGAGAAGCACCGCCCCCTGGCGGCTCGGGCCAATGAGCTCGGGCTCTGAGCCTGCCAATGAGTGCTGTCAAGCGGCCGCGCGCCAATCAGCGCAGGGCCGCTCGGGGTGGGGGCGGTGCTCCGATCGCGACCCGGGGAGCGACGCGGCGGCTGCAGCCATGGGCGCTGGGCCTGCGGGGGCGCCGAGGGGGCTCGAGGAACGGCTGCGGCGCGCGCGAGAGTCAGCTGCCGGGACTGGCCCTCGACGCTGAGCCGCGGAGGGGGTCGCTGTGGCGCTGCGAGGGCCTGTGAGCGCGAGCACGGCGCAGCGAAGAAGCCGGGCAGTCGCTGGCCACTTCAGGGGCCCCTGCCTCGCTGCTCCGCGGGTCGGGAAGGCCGAGTGGTCACAGCTGGCGGTGCGGCGACCCCGCCCGGCGTGTTTCCGGGGTCCAGGCGCGTCCGCTCAGGCCGCTTCCCATTCCCGGAGGCCACCTGGGGACCAGCGCTGCCTTGGTCGAGCCCTGGGGCGCCCCTGGATGGCTGAGCTGCCCCCTCGCCGGCCGCCCGGGCGCCGCAGCGGCTGAAGTCGCTGGGATCGCCCGGCCGCCGCGGCCCTCGCTGCCCCCTGCATGCCCGGCGCGCGGGTCGCAGCCCACCTGGACTCTCTGGGCCCCCTGGTGTCCTACGTGCAGCCGCCGCTGCTGCCCTCTATGTTCTACGTGGGCCTGTTCTTCGTCAATGTGCTGATCCTCTACTACGCCTTCCTCATGGAGTACATCGTCCTCAACGTGGGGCTCGTCTTCCTGCCCGAGGACTTGGACCAGGCGCTCGTGGACCTCGGCGTGCTCTCTGACCCCGGCTCCGGCCTCTACGATACGGACTCGGAGCTCGACGTCTTCGATGCCTACTTGGAGTAGGGTCTTGACTACTGTTCCCCCCTCCCTTTCACGACCTGCAACCCCCGGCCTGGACCAACCGCCCAGATCATGCCGCCACTCCTGGTTTGGGATGCTGGCTGGACCGGGATGGCACCCCAGGAGGAGCCCCTCCGAGGCCTGTAAGTGCCCTCGGGATGAGGGTGGGTTGGGGCGAGGGAGAAGTAGGGGCCATACACACGGATCCCTCTCCCAGGCTTCTGACCCCTCTGTCCACCTCCTTCAGGTCTAGCTGGATGCCAGGAATGGCTGGATCTCTCTTAGGCCCTCAACTGGGGCTGAAGCTTCCCCCAGTGAAAAGGACAGCTACTAAAGAAGGGGGTCCCCAGGACCTAAGTTACTTTTGGAGTATCCATGGAAGCTATATCCCACAGCTTGTGGGAAAAGCCTTTGCACCCAAATCCCTTTGAGGTAGAGCTGTGAGCTCCTCCCCCAGCCTCAGCCTGTCTTGATGATGACCTTGGCATTTTGGGACATCTCAATAGTCCTGGAAGCTTAGATGTGGGGGTGTCAGAAATAGGGACCAAGGCACTGATCCCCTTTGTACTGTGGCCCCTTGAAGGACTGGGTAGAGTTAAGTGCAGGAGCACCCCAGGCCCAGGCCGTGAGCCGAAGCCTGCAGTGGAGGACCCTGTACTTCCTTTTGGCCTTGGGTTCACTGCTGTTCTGGAGTCAGGTTTCAGGGTGTCCAGCTCTGCAGCTGAAATCTGCAGGGGCTGCCAGTTTTGTAGGCTGCCTTCACGGAACAGGCTGGCTGGGGGTTGGTGCTGGAGCTGGCTTTGTCTGCAGTGTTTTCAAGTCCTCAGGGGACCACAGGATTGTTGCACAGAGGTATTAAAAGTCCACCTCAGGGCTGGAACTGGGAGCTTTGCACCTAGCCCATGTTGTGTGTTAGAAGTATGGAAATGAAGGTCCAGAGAGGACTAAGATTGGCCCAAACCACCCAACAAGGAGGAGGAGATGCAGATGCACTAGATGAGAGAAAATACGTGTGGCAGGTGGCATCAGTCCATGAGGGGCTTGGGGCAGGCAGGAACTCCTTACTGAACCCTGTGGCTAAACAGTGCTAGAGTTCTGCTGGACACATGGCTTGAGTGACAGTGGAAGGGGATGCTGAGGTGTTGGGCAGGAGCATCTTTTGGAAAACAGACAATAATGTCACTCACCCCAAGAAGGCAGTTTTCTCCTCTCTTGTGTTGCCTTGCTTTGCCAACATGACCACAATCAGAGGGTTTCTTAGTCACTTCAAGGTACAGTAGCAGACTACCATACATTGGATAACTTAAATGACAAACATTTATTGCTCACAGCTCTTATAAGGGCATTGAACCTACTCACAAGGACTCCACCCTCATGGCCTCAGCACCTCCAACTCCTAATACCATCGTATTGATCACAGGGTTTCAACATAGGAATTTGGGAGAAACTGACATTGTTGCAGAGGTTGATGTAGAATGGGGCAGGACCCACTGCAGCTGGGCTTGAGAGCAAAGAGCCTCCCCTAAGGTGTCCATACTGATATTTATTTGAGGAGAGCTTCAGTTGAGCTCATTGAGATTCTAGCAAGTGCCAGACAGAGTGTGTGCCAGCTGCTCCACATTCCTCCCAGCCTACCTGCCGGCCTTCCATCCATCCATCCCTTCTTTTATGGAAAAATGCTTACCTGTTCAGTATTCTGCCTTGGAAGTAAACGCAGAGAGCAAGACAGATTGGAAGTAAACACAGAGAGCAAGACAGACTCAGCCCTGGCACTCCTGGCATGTGGTGAGGAAGACTAGCAAGTATCCAGTCAAGGTAATGAGATTTTTTTTTAAAGAGCCCTGAAGGCATGCCAGAAGGACATGGGTTTTCTGTTTCTGCAGCACTTGGAACACTGCCTGGCATCTGGTAGAAGCCCTGTGTAGACTGAGTGAGACCTAAAACTAGGGACAGGCTGCTTTAGCTAGGAGATGGCACATTTGAGCTGAGGCCTAAATCAATATGAGGAACCAGACACAAAGATCTGGAAAAAGCAAGCTAGGCAGAGGGAACTGCTAGTGCCTGGACCTTAATTGGTTCATCCAGCAACTGAAAACCCAGCATGGCTGGAAAGCAGCCCCACAGGGGTGAGAGGCAAGACCAGGTCCCTGGGGACCTGGAACACCACAGCCAAGAACTGTGGATAGCCATTGGAAGTTTCTAGGCAGGGGATAAGAGTCCGATTCATATTTTGCAAAGATGACTTTGGCAGCTGTGGGCAGAAAGGGCCAACATGCAAGCAGGGACACTGGCGGAGGCTCTCAGTGTTCTAGCGGGAGGTGACAGGCTTGGTGAGGCCAGGTCAGGAAGACAGGTGCACAGCCAGACTGAGAACACTATCAGAGGTTGACCTCTGGGATCCATGCAAAACCCACTGAAGATTGAACACTTTCCAGAAAGCCCAGTTCTAGCGCCTTATATGTTCATTTATTTGGTCACTCAACAAACATTGGCCCTGCTTGCTCTTCTGCCAGGCCATGTGCTGGCCGCCCCCCACCATGATCTCAAGATATGAATCCTTATCCCCAAGCCAAGAACTTGACTTTCATACCATAGGAAAGTGAAGAACATCTTATTTTATCTTCTCACCACATCAATAGAAACACTTCCTCTTCCAAATGAAAACATTGGCATATTCTGAACTGAAAACTGAATCCCAAATGCGTTGACATATTTTGCAGCAAATGCTGTTTGAGCAGAAACACCAGGAAGTATCTCTTGGGGACACCCTTGCAAAGTTCTTGGAGTGACAGGGCCTGACCCTGGGAAGTGGAGGAGAGGGGAGAGAAGCTGTGGGAAACACACTGGCCTGAAGGTATGGAGAAAGCCACACACCGGACTCCCTCCTTCCCATCCCCACACAGGGGCCTCCTTGACCTCGAGCCTGGGAAGCCCAGACCTGGGGGAAGTGGCCAGCCATGGGAAAGCCCCATGGAAAGGATGTGGAGATGACTGAAGCTTCAGGGCCCCTTTACCTGAGCAGAGGAACACTGGGGCCAGTTCTTCCTCACTCGTTCTCATGTGGACTCATGTTCCACAGGAGCTGATCCAGGACCCATGGAGGGCCTGGGGTGACCCTCAAGATGGAAAGGGGTACCCACTTTTGCTTCCTTCATGTGTCTCTTTATCTGCGTACCCATATAATTCAGCCTGTCATAAATTTGCTAAACATCTATTGGGGGAGGCAGTATTAGGGTCAAGGTTGAGAGCCCGCACCCTGGGTTCAAATCCTGGGTCTAGCTGTGACGTTGGGCATGCTGTTTAACCTTGCCATGCTTCAGTTTGCTCTTCTATAAAATGGATCATGAAAAGCTGCCGTATTATAAGGATAAATCACTTAAACCTTCCTGTGTGTAGTAAAGGGTGTATTAATATTAGCTGCTATTATTGTTAATGGGCAGTGTGTACGGATTGGCTCTTGTAAACTCGTGATCCTGCACAGAGAGGCGCGTGTGAATATTTCCGTCCCATGAGAAGCAGAAGAGTACTGGCTGCCTGAGAACAGGGAAGGTCCAGGAGTGGTCACCACACAGATTCTGCCTCTGCCTTCCTGCCTTGGGACCCTTGAGACCTTTCCCCTGTGATCGCCAGGCCACCAGGTCTGAAGCTCTGGAGTCAGGCTCTGCAGTTTTCCTAAAGGGTTGATTTTTGCCCAGCAGCAGGAATCAGGAGCTCCGTCCTTCCCAGGAGAAAGATCTGTAGCTGCTGGCCTTGGGAGTCAGGAGACTCCTTAACCACGGCGGTTTGAGTGAGAGGCAGCTAGGCTGTGTTGATTTGTCCTGGTGCCTAACGGAGGTAGCAGGTGCCTGCCAGCTATCCATTGGCATGGGGGCTGCTGAGAGAGGAGCTTTCTCTGGGCTGGAAATGCCAGAATCAGAGTGGCCTAGTGCAGCTGGGTTTAGAGCTGAGGGAAACTGACCCTTCAGTCTAGTTCTCCAGGGCTTCCCAGGCCATGGCTGCTCCTTCCTGATCCACCTGCCCTCAGTGTTCCGACTTATCTGTTGCAGGTGCTGTCAGCAGAATACCCTGGCTGTCTATGTCGCTGTTCACCTTCCATGGGGATACAGGCACAGATGTGAGTCAAGGCAGATCCCACAGGCAGCCTGTGGAGCTCAGGGGAAGGGTCAGGTGGAGGCAAAAAGCCAGGCCAGAGACTTCAGCTGTCTGGTGGCGTGAGGAGCAGGTGCGCTCCCAGGTCTGCCAGCCCCAGCCCTGTTCCTGACATGAGGCTGTGGCCAGAAGAGCTATGGCCACAAGATCCATCCCTTTGAACAAGAGAAGACTCCGTGAATCTCAGGATAGCTGGGACACCAGGGGTGCGATTCCCTTGACCCCGAGTTAGCACTAATGGAGATCTCAGTCTTGAGTTTGTTTTGTTGAACTAAGAAAAGGAAGGCTATTTTATTTCTGATTCATCTGGAAATGTTTATTTACCTTTGTCTCCTAGAACTTCTGAAAGCATAGTCTGTTTTGGGGAAGCCAGGGTGAGAGGGGTGAGATCTTTATCCCAGTCTTGCAAATGCAGGGGCTCTGGCCGAGAAGGAAAGTGAGCAGCCAAGGGCACTGGACAGTGAGAGAGCTCCCCTGATGACCCTGCACTGCGGCCACTTGAAGGACAAGAGGAGCCTCCCATGAAGTTCTCCCAGGCCTTCAAGTACCCATTCAGATTCTGCAAGGTCTCTCACATGTACTCCTGATCCTGTTTTCCTTTTTTTCTGAATTTTTCTTTAAAACCTTTATTTTGAAATAATTGCATACTTACAGGGAGGCTGCAAGAAGAGTTTAAAGACGCCCCGTACACGCTTCACCCAGATACACCAGTTAACATTTACTGTGTCCCCTCGTGAGCTTGCTCTCTTCTGTGTGTGTACTTGTCTGTATATGTACACATACATGTAAAATCACCTCCCTAAACCATTTGAAAAGGGGTTGTGAGTATCATGCTCCTATAGTCTAAATATTTCAGCGTGTATTTCCTTTTTGGGGAAGGGGGCGTACTGTGGGGGTTGAACCCAGGGGTGCTCTTCCACTAAGCTATTTCCCCAGCCCTTTTTATTATTTACTTTGAGACTGGGTCTCACTAAGTTGCTGAGGCTAGCCTCAAGCTTGTGATCCTCCTGTCTCAACCTCCTGAGTCAGTGCAGTTATAGGCATGTGCCACCACACCTGGCTTTAGTGCCTATTTCCCTAGAACAAGGATATATTTACATAGTCACAGTACGGTTGTCACATCAGCACATTTAATATTAATACAATCGTATGACCAATCGAATCAACTTTATTCAAATGTTACCATTTGTCCCAATAGTGGCCGGTAAACAAAGAAAGGGAGAGCTGGGGTCTGGGATGTGACCCAGATGACCTCACGTGTCCAGCCTTCTGCAGTCTGGAATAGCTCAGCGTCCTGTGCTCATGACATTGCCCTGCTTGAGGATGTTTGGATGGAGCCTGGGTTTGTCTGATGTTCACTCAGGATCCAGCTGCATTCTTGGCAGGGTGTGGAAGTGGGTGTGTCTCCCTCTGCATCCTTTGGTGGTACAGGTCCTCTGTCCTCTCACTGGTCTGTTAGCTTTGATCTCTTGGCTAAGGTGGTCGCCAGGTCTGACCTCTGTCAGTTTGCTATTTCTCCCTTCATCGTTTATGGTTGAAGATGAATCACCCTAGTTTTAGTGCTTCGTTTGTAAAGAGTTCAGTTTTTATGTAGACTTACCTATTTGTTTATTTTTTGGTAGTGCTGGGGATGGAACCCAGTGCCCAAACATTGTACCACTGATCTACATACCCTGCCTATGTGGATTTAAAGAGTGTTTATGTCACTGCAAAGAGAAAACTATCATCACTTGGTACAGATTTAAAAAAAAAAAAAAAAAGGTGTCAAAGTCATTAACTTTGTCCAAATAGCAAAGCCAGCCAAAGGCATGGGGCCTGTGGCCTGTTCTGTCTGTTGAACAGGAGGTTTGCAGCTGCCAGGCGACAGAGATACCAGCATCACACTGGAACTTTCTCCCAGAGTACAGATAAGGCTTGACCCAAAGCTGAGGAGGCAGTACCTGGCGCTCTGGCTTTGTGGTTAAGGCCTCGCCCTAAAGTCGGTGCTTAGAGGCTTTGGGGTCAGACATGTTTGGATTCAAATCGCAGCTCCAACACCTTGAACGAGTGACTTCCCCTCCCCAGGCTGTTGTTTCCTTCTCTGTAAAGTGGGAGGCGTGCATGCCTAAGGGCTTGTGCAGTTCAGTGGGCACTTAATAGACCATGCGGTCAACGCTGATGACCTGTCCAGGCCAGCATGGAGGAGGGTGCGTCCCCACAGGCAGCCTTCTGAGCATGCTTCACAGCTGTCCCTGGCCCCAGGCATGGCCCTGAAGGGTAAGGCTTCATTGCTAGGATTCCTTCCTGATGGGCCTTGGCTGGATGGTTAAAAATAACTGCCTCCCCCACATCTCCATAGCTTCCCCTGAGTCACCTTGGGAAGCTGGCTGGGCAGCACTCATTAGCTCCATTAGACAGGGAGGGAAACTGAGGCGTGACAGGTTCAGTGCCTCACCCCAGATGCCCAGCTATGAGGTGGCAGCGTTGGGCCTCCTAGTGAGGTGCTCCGCTATTGCGTCCTCAGGAGGGGCTGGGGCGATTGCCACGGAGCCCCGGCCTTCCTGGGCACTTGTGCCTTCAACTTTTGACCAGCTCCAGCCCCAGTGGTGCAGGCCAGGGGTGTGGAGCCAGAATAAGTGGTTTCATCCTCACTATGTTTTTAGCCTTGCCTTCTGTTTATGACAGATGATACGGGTTTTTATCCATCATAGTGACATAAAAGTCCCCTTTCAAACTCGCATCAAAAAATAAAGAAAGAAGGTGCTTGCCGGGCACTGTGGCATGCTGCTGTGATCCCAGTGACTCGGAGGCTGAGGCAGGAGGACCAGAAGTTCAAAGGCAGCCTCAGCAACTTAGACCCTGAGCAACTTAGCAAGACCCTGTCTCAAACAATAAAAAGAGCTGGGGATGGGGCTCAGTGGTAAAGCGCCTCTAGGTTCAATCCCCAGTACAAAAACAATGCACTGCAGTGATTTAAAAAACAGGTTGAGCCTCCCTGATCTGAAATACTTTGAAATCCAAAACTTTGTGCCCCAGCATTGTTGCTACAAGTAGAAAATTCCACAGCTGACCTCATGTGTGCGACAAGTTGCAGTCAATATGCAGGTGCAAGTACACTAATATAGGTAAAATCACCTTCAGGTTATGTGTGCAAGGCACATATGAAACCAATGGATTGCGTTTAGGTTTTGATCCCATCTCAAAGATACCTCATTTTGTCTATGCAAAAATTCCAGAATCTGAAACACTCTGGTCCAAGCATTGGGATGGGATACTCAACCTGTACTCTGAATAGTCCAGGTGGGTCTTGGACTGACAGGACTCATGAAGCAGGTGGGCAAACACCACCTTTCTGAAAGGCCCCTGGAGTGTGGGCAGCCACCATCCGGAGGCCCTTTGTGGACCAGCTGTCTTCACGTAGCCATGGCTGGTGAGCTTTGAACCCAAGCTTGAAAACGGCCCTGATTTAGCCACCACACTGGCTTCCCCCAGGGACGTGGACCCTTGCAGAGATGGGCAGTTCCTCCTTCCCCATGCCCTGGCAGCCTCCAGGGAGGCGGCCAGGTCCAAGCCACACCCTTGGCAGTGACGTGAGGCTGAGGCCCTCTTGCTGCACTGTGCACTCCCAGGACCGAGGAGGACCCAGATGGCTGCACAAGCAGTGACGACATGGCAAGTCATGTCTGGGTGACGTCTGCCTTTTGCAAGTGCACTGTGGTCAAGAGGAATGGGCAGCAGGTGGTTCTAGAAGGCGAGGTCTCTGGAGAAGGAAAGTGCTGAGGCTCACAGCAATGGCTCCCTGCTGCCGTTGGCTTCCAGCTGGGAACAGATGGGGGATAAGAGGGGAAGGGGCATCACATGCTGATGCCCTTTGTGTGCTGTATATTGCCTGGCACTCAGACCAACACAAAAGCCTGACAGGTGGGCATCATCCCCATTTCCATATGAAGAATGGGCCCACAGAGATTGGGTGACTTGCCTGAGGTCACACAGCTAGGAAGAGGCAGAGGCAGAATTAGCTCAGACAAGCCCATTCCAGAGCTCACACTGATTGCCCCAGAAGAGCAGATGCTGGACCCTTTCAACATGTTGAGAGCATATCCCACCAGCACCTGTAAGACACACGAACCATTTTCTAACTTAAGCCAAATCCTAGTGTAGGCAGCTTCTCCACAGGCACGGAGCTGAGACTTTGCTTCTTAAAATGGATCAAGTACCGAAGTGTCATTTGTGACAACAGAGAGGAGCTACTGGGTCTCTGCCTCTGTCCCACTCTGGGGAATGGCCTGAAATGACTTTGAATGGAAGGCTACAGTTTCAGAAAGAAAAATAACGCAGTGTCTCCTGAATTCTGTCCGCTCCGATGGTGTCAGAGGGTGGAGAACCCTCTGCTCTGAATTCCTTAGGCTGAGGCTGCTGGGTGCTTTCCAGCTGGGACGGGCCTGAACCTGAAGTGCCCAGGGGAGCAGTCTCCTATCAGACCTGGGAGTTTATTTTTTATTTTTTGGTACTGATGATTGAACCCAACGGCTTCACCACTGATCTGTACCCACAGCCCTTTTTATTCTGAGGCAGGATCTCAATAAGTTGCTGAGGATGACCTTGAACTTGTGATTCCCCTGCCTCAACCTTCTGAGTTGCTGGGATTACAGGTGTGTGCACCACCACATCCGACATGGGAGTTTCAGATTCTGGCTCCATCACTTAACAAGCTGTGTCCCTTGCACGCCTTCCTTCACCTCTGAAATGCAAGGGAGATGGTCCTACCTGACCCCACCTGAGGGCTGTCTTGAGGAATAAGTGAGCTGAAGGGGTGAAAGCAGCCGGCCCCAGGTAAGGCAGAGGCAGTGAGTGCTTGGAAACGCCAGCTGCCATGTTGTCATGGGGGTTTGCCAAGGCTGCACTTACAAGCCAGAGGAGCTGGGGGTTGATCTATAACAGCCACAGTTGGTGACAGGAAAGTCAACCTGTTCTCCAGGACATCTTCCAGCTGCACATTTGGAACCCCGGGGTCATGACCATGTCAACTCCCTGTGTAACGTGGGGCAGGTGGCCACCCTCATCGGGCACCTTTACTCTCAGCTGTAGAGGGGAGCCAGCTGGGATCAGGGTCTCCCAGGCCCCCCAGGACACCATCCTGCTGTCTTCCCTAGCTGCCTGCTGCCTGAACTACTATTTACCTGGTTGTTTTCTTTAAGTCAACTCTTTAGAGTGAGATAAATGGTTTGAAAACAGAAGAACTTCATGATTCTACAAGAAATGGAAACCTGACGGTGGCAGATAAACAATGAAAACAAAAGAGTGGAATTCCAGCCTCAGGCTGGGCAGGGCCGGTGCAGACTGGGAATGAGCTTGTGCAACCTGTGACTCCACTGAGCCAGACTGGCAGCTGTCTGGCTGCCAGCTCTTTGTAGTCACAGGGCAAGGAGCGAGGCCTCCCTGGATGAGTCTGCTTCCTCACCTGGTCCACACATCCGAAATGGGCCCAGGGACCACCCTGGGCCTCCGTGAGGGTGGATCGACTAACAGCTGCTGCAGGGTGCTGGTCACCATGGGTTTCCGCACATCACTGACCACTCCTGCCCGGATACCCAGAGGTTCCTCGGAGGAGGTGGACTCCGGCAGAAACGGAGAGGAACCCCAGAACACCTAGAGCATGGTGCTCTCTGATGCCCTGCTGTGGCCCCTGCCCCCTGAAGGTTCTGTGAGGAGGCAGGATGCCAGCCGAGGGTGGAAGGGCTGCCTCCAGGGTCAGCAGGAGCCAGGGAAGGTTTCTGATCAGCAGCAGGGCGTGTTCCCAGCTGGCCTTTGGCAGAACTGTCCAGCAGAGGATACAATAATCTTGGCCAGTTTCACCCCTGCTCCCTCCCATCCCCACTCCTGCCCAGTACCAGACCACAGGAGGCTCCTGGCCCTGAAGTGCCCTCACCCCCGCGCCCCCAGCTCTTCTTTCCTGGACGCCCTTCATGTACAGCTGATCCCAACGTGGGCCTCACTTGTCCTCGGCCTCCTTCCTGTTGTCCGGCATATTGCCCTGGGCTGCAATTGCTCACTACATAGATTGTCGCAAAGGCTGGGACAGCCCCGGGCTCACCAGTGTGCTCAGCTCCTGGCTTCTGGCTCAGGGCCTGGCTCGTAGGAGGCTGACATTATGGAGTGTTTAAAGCCTCAGGTAGGGGCTTGGAGTGTAGCTCAGTGGTAGGGCATTTGCCAGTACCGCCAAAAAATTGAAATTTCAAGTGGGACAGAGTCAAGAAGTGAGAGCCAGGCTGTAGCACTTCTGAGCTGAGTGTCTTTCAACAAGCATCTTACCCTCTCTGAACCTTAGTTTCTTCACCTATCGAATGGCATGAGAATACCTAACCCATGCGGTGGGTAGGGATTGGATGAACTGACCGTGCAACACTCCACCTTAGGCACGCTCTCCCAGGAGCAGACCGTGACAGGGACCCAAGGGCAAGTTATTTGGGAGGTGATCCCAGGAACTACTGGTGGAGAAGAGAGCCAGGGAAGAGCCAGGGAAGGGAAGGAGACCAGGAAGGGATGTGATTGGGTAAGTTACAGCCGAGTCCCTGGTGTGATCTTCTCTGGAACTCTGGGAGCCAGAGTGAATGCAGAATGTGCCTCAGATGGCCCCAGACCCTGCTGAGGGAGCTGGGGTTTCGATCGTCCACCTTGCTGGTCCTCCCCGGGAGAGGCAGCTATGGGGAGACGTGAACTCTGGCTACACTGGCAACCCTAGGGCCAAGCAGGCTCAGAAGGCAAAGAAAGTTCTCAGACGAAGAGGCAGCCCCTGGAGTGGAAGCCGCCAGACCAGTGTGCCGGGGAGGGGGTGCAGGGGAGGGCGTGGGGCAACCACAGGCTACAGACCCCGGCCCAGGAAGAGCTCAGGAAGTGGTCTCTTCCCGTAGTATCGCTGTCCAGTGCCAGCCCTGCCTCTCAGTGGTTCAAGTATAGGCAGGTCGCTTGGCTGTGAGCCTCAGGAATTTTAGCCTACGAAATAGGAGATGCTTAGTTCTCAGTAGAAATGAACTGTCCCTATAGGTGGCCCTTGGAAATGAGGTGGGGGACACTTTTAGACATCACAGTAACCGAAAGTACTATTGGCATTTAGTGGTCATGGACCAGGGATTCTGGTAAGCATGGGATGCCCAAAAATAGTCCCCTCGCAGCCAAGAATTGTTCTGCCCTGCTGGGCACAGTAGCACTCACCTGGCTGAGGCAGGTCGAGCCAGACTCAACAACTTAGCAAAACCCTATTCCAAAATAGAAAATGGAAAGAACTGGGGAGGAGCTGGGTGTGGCGCACACCGGTAATCTCAGCGACTCGGGAGGCTGAGGCAGGAGGATTCCAAGTTCAAGGCCAGTCTCAGGAACTTAGCGAGACCTTGTCCCAAAATAAGATATAAAAAGGGCTGGGGATGTGGCTCAGTGGTTAAGGGCCCCTGGGTTCATTCCCCAGTACCCAAAAAGAACAAAGTCTTGCCCTGATGTCAGTATTGCCCTGATGAACAATATTTCATGGTTGGCAGTTCTGTTTGATTCTTCACACAGTCTGTGGAAGGAAGAGTCTGAGCTGGCGAAGGTGAGGCTGAGAAGCAGGGCAGGACTTGTGACAGCTCAGAGGAGGGTGGGCCTGGGAACACCGGGTGCTGCAGAGGTGTCTGCACCCAGCTGGACACAGGAGGGGAAGGGAGGCCCTGCCAAGGCAGGAAGGATGACGCTGCATCCTGGAAGAAGAGCCAGGATGGGCTGCTGCTGTGGCCTGGCTGAGGCAAAAGAGCCTTCCTGGAGGCTGCACCGCAGTTTCTGGGCAAGGTGGGAGTAGAGGCCAAGCCCTGCCCCTCTGCAGAGCTCTCTGCTGCCAGAGCCCCACGGAGCAGACCGCCCTTCCGTTCTCTTAACCAGGATCGCTCTTCCTTTCCCACAGGAAGTCGTTTTCCAGCCTGGGGCCTCTTAGGAGTTAAGCACATTCACTGAGAAGAGTTTGTAATGGAAATTGTCTTAGGACCTCCCCAGAAGAGTCTGGAATCGGAGGGATGCAGGCAGGCCTCCCGGCCCACTCCAGCCCCCAGAGCCGCTACTTGGCCCAACAAGCAGACCAGAGGCAGGCAGCGCCTCCTCGCTGCTAAAGCCCCTTCTCCTCCTCAGGTCTGATCCCCTCGAAAGCTTCGTGCCAACAGAGAGCTTCCTGACCGCACCCAAGAGGGCAGAAGGAGAGACTGAGGTGTGCCAGCCTGGGGAGCCACCTGCCCCCACTGGAGGGGGCAGGCCCTTGGCATCCTGACAACCCCAGGGCCTTGGCTTGTGACTTTCCCAGTTGCCAGGGGTGTTGACAGGAAGCAGCCAGAGCTGCTGCCTGCACTGCGCTCCAGCTGTGCTGCTTTCCCCATTCACCTCTGCAGGGGACACTTCACCTGCCGGTGCTGCGCACCACTCCGGCTGGGTGTAGCCTGAGGCTGGCCGTAGCCTGAGGCTGGCCATGGATGCAGCGACTGTTTCAGGGAGTGACTCAGAAGAAGAGGAAGCTGAGGAATGTGTTGGGGCGGAGGGCAGGGCTTTGACTTATTCAAGTTGCTTGTTTTTCATTAAGTTGACAGAACTGAGACTTCGTGCTGGGGCAGTGCCATGTACCTCCTCTGGCCAGAAATATATTTTTGAAAATGCAAGTGGTGTGAATACTTGATTTCGATAAACCTGTAAAAGCAATACTTAGGAGGCTGACTTATTTCGATTAAAAGAATGTATGCAATTCCAGTTCCTAGGGAACCTGTCTGGTTTTTTGGTTTTTGGTTTTTTTTTTCTTTGAGATTTGGGAAAGGGGTCCTTATGCAGAACCTTGGGGTCACCAAAGGGCAGAAGGATCGGGGTGCCCCAGTTTGGAGACCACCAACATGCATGGTGTTTCTCCATTGCAGATGAGGGGGCTAGCTGGCATGGTGGCGCAGCCTGTACTAGTGACTCAGGAGGCTGAGGCAGGAGGATCGCAATTCAAGGCCAGCCTCAGTGACTTAGTGAGGCCCTAAGCAACTTAGCAAGACCCTATCTCAAAATAAAAAATAAAAAGGGCTAGGGTGTAGCTCAGTGGTAAAACACCCCTCGGTTCAATCCCTGGTACCGAAAATAAAACAATCATGGAAAAGTAGCAGTAATTCTCTCCAGTTTGCAGAGCACTGGTGACTTCCAAAGGACCCAGATTAAGCCGGGCAGCTGGTTAACCTGGCTCTGCAGGCGAGGAGACTGAGGGGAGGGAGCACAAGCGGAGGACAGAGACAGCTCTAACCCGTCTTCATGTGATTGCAAAGAAGGGCATGCAGAGATGCCAAGAGAGGAGGCCTGAGGCCCAGGGAAGCGGCAGCACCAGGGGAAGTAGCTTGTGTTGGGAGGGAGGGAAAAGGTGAGGGTTGGGAAGGTCTACATCCGGTGCAGCCAGGCTGTCACCACTGCTTTCCACATCACTAATGGGGCTCAGGGTCAGCTCCCGCACCCTGCACCCACATCCACAGAGGATCCTTCACAGCAGTCGGAGGCTGAGGTGAAACCTCAGCTTCTTCGTTCGTAGGGATGTGACCTATCAGTGTCACATCTCTGACATGGGTACAGTAATATCCCCACTTCCCCCCCACCAGTACTAGAGATTAAACTCAGGGGTGCTCTACCACTGAGCTACATTCCCAGCCCTTGTTAGTTTTTATTTTAAGATAGTCTTACAAAGTTGCCTAGGCTGTCCTTGAACTTGTGATCCTCCTGCCTCAGCCTCCTGGGTCCCTGGGATTACACAGGCATGAGCCACCACGCCTGGCTAATACACCCACCTCTCATGAAGACTTGGTGTTAATTATAAAAGTGTTCCTCTGGGTCAATGTGGTACCACATCAGGATGCATAGTTTGGTAAGCAGGGTCCTGGCCAGTGTGATGATCCCCAGGGGCCCCTAGTTCAGGTGACTTTGAACCCTGCCCAGACTGGCCAGTCAGTCACAGCTGCAGCCCCGTCCAGAGAGCTTCTAAATTTTGCTAAAATGGAAGACTCAGCAGGGCAGGAAACTCGAGCTCCTAATTCACCATGGATAAAGCAAAGCAATGCTGAGATGATTCAGCCATTCCACATTTATTGAGCACCTACTTATACACAGGCACCCTGTTGGGTGGTTCCCTGCCCTGCTGGAGTCACACCCTAGCACAAGAGCAGACATCACAACTAAGTGCAGAAGAGAGAGACAGTGCGGAGCAGGAGGGGCCGCGCTGACCCTCCTGAAGGACTGAGTCCCAAAGGATGAGAAGCTGGCTGTGGGAGAACTTTCCAGGCAGAGGCAAGCAGGAAACAGCTAACACGGGTGAGCTGCATGCCAGGCTCTTCCTTAATGTCCTCATGCATGAACCGTCATGTAACCCTGTGCAGAAGGCACTGCGATCACACCCATTTTACAGAGAGGCACAGAGAGTCACTTGCACAGGTAGGTGGTGAGCCAGGTATCAGGGGCGGGCCAGCTAGCACTAGAGTCTGTGCTTCCACCCCTTCAGGGTGGCACCCAGTCCTTGCCCCGTCCCTTGGACCTCCCCACCCCAGCTCCCTCTTGCAGGGAAGAGGAGCAGAGTTTGGGAACCAGGCACAGCCTGTGGGTCTTGGGTCTGGCATGCTCAATCCAATGCCACCAGGAGAAAGCAAATTGTCCCCGCTGAGCAGGCCAGGCCAGAGAGCAGAACGACAGCCCCGCTGGCAGCTCTCCGGGTAGAACGCGGGCTGCCAAGTCCCTTTTGGATGCGCTGCAGCCCAGGCAGCCTTCCAGCTTGGCTAAGGAACAGCGCCTGCATACAGCTGCGCAGGGCGAAGGCACCGGTGGAGAAAACACTCGGAACCATGAGCTGCCCGGAATCTCCGGAACCGCAGAGACAAGTCTCTGGAAAAGACAGGCCCTGGGTGGCGGTGGACTCGGGTGGGCCTTGCAGTGGGCAAGACAGAGGCCGCTCCTGTCATACTGGGCAACAGAAGGTGCTGGAAGCAATGCCGTGTGACCCCTGATAGGTGCTGAAGACAATACCAGCTGTCCTGCGTGCTCTCCCATCCCTTTCCCTCTGGGTCCTCTGGGTGACTACCCTCCCAGCATGCTACGAGGAAGCCCAAACAAGCCCCAGGAAAGCTCCCCTGCCAACTGTTCCTTGGAGGACCTGAGGTCCTGGCCCGCTGTCAGTGCCACATGCCAGTCACATGGACCCTCTGTACCCCAACCCAGTCTTCAAGCTCCCTGAGCTGACACCAAGCGGGATAGGTGATGTCCTTGCCACATCCTGCCCAGATGACAGGGCACGGGCAGAAGGGAGGTGTGTGCTGACTGAAGCCACTGTGGCTTGTGGGCTGGCGACCAGAACGGTAAGGTGTCCCCAAATGGAAACCATGGTGTAAACCCAAACCCTGGACCAGCCAATGAGACCAAGTGAGACATTTACAATGTAGTGAAAAGCAGAGGAAGGGAATCGAGGGCACAAGGCAGGAGTGACTCCAGGCTGCCTCCCCGCCCCCCTTAGTGTATCATTTGCTGGTTCCCGGCTGAAGTCCTTGTTCTGGCCAGGCCTAGCTCTGGCCTTGACCAAAAGTCAGTGCAAAAAGTGAGTACCACAGACAGCAAGCCGCTGCCATGGGACACCTGCCTCAGCTGTGGGCACTAGCAGGCTGGGGCTGCCCACTGTGTCTTCACAGAGCCAGGCGGGTCCCTTGGGGTGTCTGGTTAGATGGCTTTCTCACCAGGCAGCCAGGAATTGGACTAGCTGTGGCTGTCCAGTGGTCGCAGGGCATGCCTCAGATCTCCTGGGTGGGCCATGGCTGCCCAGGTGTCTACCTGCTGCCAGAGCAGCTGAACTGGCCTGGCATGTACCTGGGCCCTACAGGAGCCTGGGGTAAGGCCTGGGTCTGCCAGCAAAGATGGGTCCATTCAATGACTGGCCAGGGGCCATCCTCAGCAAGCAGGGCCTGGGTGCCAGGATGCTGAGGCTCCCAGCATAGCCTGGGGAAGAGCTGTGTCCATGGTACCCAGTTCAAGGTCCGGCGCGATCAGTGTCCTCAGAGTATGTGCTGTGGGGTGGGGGTGGGAAAGGGAGGTGAGCCAAGACGCTTCAGGGAGCACAGCCTTGAACCCCAGGAGAGGGGCAGCCAAAAGGGGGAGAGGCCAGAGCAAGCACTGCACAGGTCAGGGAGGTGGAGGGCATGGCGTGAGCACCAGGGTGAGGGACAGTTGTCTCCTTTTGAAAGGCAGGAGGCTTATAGAGCGAGCCCCCAAGGGAAGGGCTTCCCACATAGACTCAGCCTGACCACAGGGAGCACCTGGAGGACACCTGCCGGGAGCCAAGGGGACACCTGGAGCCAGGAGTGGTCCTCCCCACCCCCCACAAACCCTGCCTTCTTGGCACAGATGCCACCTTCTCAAGGACACCAGTCCCAGGCGTCCTCATGGTCCTCACCTCCTGAGCCCACCCCCGTTACCTTGTCCAGCGCCCAGCTGGGGTCATCTCAGGCTGATCCGGGAGTCCAGTTGCTGCAGGTGTTCCTGGACACCAAAGGGAATTGTGGGTGTCCACATCCTGCAGGGAGAGCTGGGGCTCAGTGTCCAAGCCAGAGGAGAGGAGGGGTCTGGTGTCCCCTGAGCCAGCTGCCTGCAAATCCCTCCTTCCACCCAGCCCCAAAACTAGGTGACTCCCACCTGGCAGGATACAGGCCAGTGGGGCAGGGGTAGGGAAAGCGGGGGCCTAGAGCTCTGAGCCCCCTTTCTGGTTCTGCTGCTGACTCGCTGTGTGACCTTTAAAGATTGGTGACTGCTCTGTGCCTTGATCTTTGCATCTATGGAATAGATCTTACAGGAACCACTCTAGAAATCTGAGAGACAGTAAATGAAAGTGCATCCGTTCAGACAGTATAAAGTTGCCAGTTTTGCGGATCGAGAACAGCTGCATGTAGGCAGTTTCATGCTGTTCGTCCTGGTGGAGCATTTACTGCGTGTTTGTGCGTGCCAAGCACTGATCTGAAAGTTTTATTTGTCTTAACTAAACCTTGCAGATCCTCTTTGGACAGGTGTCTTTCCTCCCCCTCAGAGGAGGACCTAAGGCCAGGAAGGTGTGGCTGAGGCGGAAGCAGGCTTGGAGCCACCCCTGGAGAGTGCGCAGCTCCCCACCTGTGGGGCTGCAGAGACTTACGCCAGTGTCTCGACGTGAGGGCACTTTCTCAGGCTGGAGGCCAGTTGCTGTGCACCTGCGGCCGTGAACTTGTTATACTGGACACTGGGGAGAGAAAACCATGCTGACAGCTGGCCCCAGGACCACCCTGCTCCAGACCCAGCCTGCTACCACACCCAGTCCCTCCCATGATGTTGGAGAGCCAGCCTCCCACTGCCTAGACGCCCACACTCACTCCAGCACCCTCAGGGACACCATGTCAGGAAGCACGCGTGCCAGGCTTTCCGCTCCCAGGTCGCAGATGCAGTTGTTATACAAGCTGCAGGAGACAGAGGTTGGGGAAGGGCTTTAGGGTGCCGAGGGTTAGGGTCAGGGCCCAGAGTGATCCGTGCTTCCCTGGGATCACTGTCCCAATTTACAGAGAAGCAAACTGAGCCCTGAGAGTTGAGACCCTGCTCCCTGGTCACACCATGTGTCGAGAGAAGCAGCAAGGAAGTCCCTCCCTGGCTGAGAGTACGGGAACTCTTGGGAGAATGGCTTCCTGTGTTCAAATCCCAGCAGCACCACTTACTGCCCGTGTGATCCTGGGCAGGTTACTTAGCTCCCCTGAGACTCAGTTGCTCATCTGTAAAATGGACACATTTTATACATTTTACACATTGTGGGGAAGAGCAGATGAGTCTGTGTCGATTCTGGAGTGAAGTGCCAGCTATGGTCATGACTGTCTCACAGCGCAGTGGCGAGGAGCTGCGGCGGAGGGTGTGACCAGCACGGGCATAGGAAGGGTAAAACAAGTCACCGCGCCGGCTGGGGTTTCTGTGGTGTGTTCCCAGTCACCACTCCCAGGGAAGACAGCACAGTGGGCGTTGCTGATGCCAATCGACACTGCCTGCCAGTTCCCCAGGGTCAACCTGGAGCTGCCGCAGTTCTGACTTCAGGCCCTGACTCTGTCATGGCTCAGCCTCAGAGCTGCCCTGCAAGGCCAAGTGCAGTCATCTGCACAGACACATGGTAGATTCAGCACCCCTTGGCTTCGCAGGTCCACCCAGCGCAGGAACCAGTAGGGACTGACTTTGTGACTCCTTCAGGGCAGGTCTTTGCGCCAGGAGGCCCCTCCTCCCCACCACGGGCACAGCAATCGCGCTGCATTTCACCGATGCCCAGACGCACACGTCCATTCGAATACATGGGTCAGGACGTGTCTTCTGCCCGGTGGAGCATGCTGGTGTAGCAGCAGCGTTTCACCCTCTTTACGGTGTCTTAGGACAGACGCCCTCGCAGATTCCATGAAATTCGATGCTTCTTAAAATATAAATACGATGACAGCCCACCTTTGCATGCCCCACCTGCCTCTCACATTGAAGAGGCCCAGGAAGCCTCTGCCTCGCCTTCTGCAGCCCCTGTGTGATCTGGGCTCTGATGACTTTCCCACCTTACCTGCCATGGCCACAGGAGGAGGCCCTTCCACTGCCCCTTCTCCTGGAGGCTCCCCCAGCCTTCCCAGGGAAGGTCTTCAGACCCCCGGCCCTCCCTGGTGAATTTGGCCACACTCCCCGTTGTGCTCCCTGGGGCTGTGTTAGTCTCCTTCCCTGCATAATTCACTCTTTTAAAATAGTTCAATTATGTGTGTGCTTGCTTAAGAAGCACATCTGCCCTGCTCACAGTGTGGCTCTAGTTCCTCGCCCCAGTTAGGCCACAGTGCGTGTTAGAGAACGCTGGCTGCCCCGCACAACTCTGGCACACAGACTATGAGTTGTCCGGTACTCAACCCCCTCAGCCGCACCCTGGGGTCCTGGCTGGAAGAGGACATGAACAGAGGCACTGTTGGAGTAGACCAGAGACTGTCTTCCCTGGGATCGGTCTCTGGCTGTCCTCAGCAAGGGAGGAGGCCTGGGGAAGGGGCGGGAGGCTCCCCCAGGCTGGAGAGCTAGGAGAGCCCAGAGTGCCCAGCTGAAGGACTGAGGCTGTGGCCCAAGCTCAGTCCCCTCAGGATCTGATACCAACAGGGCAGCTTAGTGGCCAAAGCAAGAAGTGCTATGCTGAGATCCACCAGGAGGTGACAGTGTAAGCACGAACTGGTAAGAGCCTGGCTGTCCCTCCAGAAGCCACCACCTCTGGGCTCCAGAAAAAGTGTAGTCCTGCCAGACACAAAATCCAGCAGGTTTTGTGTCCGAAGCTTTACATGGGCCACCGGGATGCTTCCCATTTCTCAGATAAGGAAACAGGCTCAGAAGCAGGGAGAGACTCCCCCAGGTTCTCCAAGGAGTAGCGTTCACACTGGATTCCAGCTGGCTACCCCTCCTGGTGTTGTGCAAGGATAGTGCCACTGCTTCCAGGGTCCCCAGATGAGGGGCTCCCTGCCCCCCAGACCCAGCCTGCCAGCTCAGCCCCACCTACCTGAGCCTGAGGAGGGACGCCGCGAGCGCAGGCAGGGCCTCGGCCAGCTTGCAGGCCCCCACGTCGGTGATGCTGTTCTGGGACAGGCTTTGGGGAGAAAAGGAGGCAGAGGCTGAATTGTCTGCTCCCTTCCCCACCATCCTCCATCATTGACCCTGGAAAGTCACTTCCTCAGGGTGGTCTGTGGCCACAAACAAGTGACAGGGACGAGTGTGGGAGGATGGTCGAGGTGTGGGTGGGAGAAAGTGCATCCCCCCTGGCTTTATGATGCGAAATCCTCCCCTCTTTTCCTTCTGGGCCTTTGTGCAGTGAAATAAATGTCTGTGTTTTAATGTTTCCTCTCCCGGCAGGTGCTGGGCTCCACAGGGACAGGGGCCATGACTGTTCTGTTCATAACTATATCCCCATAGCAGCACTGAGCACGTAGTAGGTGCTCAATCAGAACTTGAGGGAGGGAGGAGGGTGGACTTCGAGCTCCCGGAGAAGCCTCCAGTGCTCTACAATCAAGGAAATTGCTAAATACTTCTGGTGAATTCTTTGGCCATCTGACCTTGGTGGGATGCGTGGGAAGGTTTCGATACCCTCTGGGTTCAGCAGAAAAAGCAAGTTGATCCTCCTGCACCTTATCTATCCCCAACTTCCCAAAGCCCAGGGCAGGTCTATTATGCTGCTTTTGGTGGTGCACGATAAAAGCTACTGGGAATCTGATAGCCAGACCCTGTCTTAAAATAGAAAATAAAAAAGGCCGAGGACATTGCTCAGTGGCAGAACACCCTGAATTCAATCCCTAGCGCTGTGAAGAAAACATTTAGTGTTTTGACAATAATGTTTCCCTGAAAATCCCAACCTCTCCTATTTCAACCCCTTGATGTAATTTTGTTTACTTCCACTACGGTGTATTTTACAACTGCAGGGTTGTTAACATTTTACTTCTTCTCACTAGAATTTCACTTCCCTGAGGCTGGGGGAATTTTTGTCCTGTTTAAAGCTGGGACTTCAGAGCCTATGAGGTCCTGCCATGGTGTGTCCCTTAAATAGTCATTAATTAAGTTGAGTGATTGGATGATTAAATAGAGAAATGAAAGAATGATGGAATGGAAGGATGAATGGTCGAGAGCGGGTGGTGACTGAAGGATGAACTAACAATAATGACAGAGCCCACGGGGTTTGGGTGGCAGCAGAGGGAAGGACAGGCCCCGCCCACTCACTTGAGTGTCTCCAGGGCCTTCAGCTGAGGGAAGGTGGCGGACAGCAGCAAGATGCCCTCGTCCCCAATCTTGTTCTCACTCAAGGAGTCCAGGCTGCAGGTGGAATCAGAAGGCGCCCTCAGCCAGGGTGTGCAGACCACCTGGTCCCTCCCATCCCAGCATGGCCTCCTCCAGCCTGGTGTCGCTGCCCCTTCAGCCCCCGGCCCTGGACACACCTAGGCCAACAGCCCACCCTGGGCTCAGAGCTGGCCTTCAGGACCCGGGCCAGGGACGAGGTCTAACTCCAGTCAGCAGAACTCCTCGTGTGCTTCTTGGGAGCCCTGTGAGCTGGGGCTACTCCCTCAACCTCTTGGATGTCACTTTAAAGTGGGTTTGGCCCTCCCATCTCCCCAAGGTTGCTAAGACGGCAAACGAGGCCATGGGTAGGGAGAGGACTTTCAAAAGTCCCAGGAGGATCCCAGACTTTGTTGCTACTGAGGATTCCCATCTGCTGGCCCTGCTGGCAGCAGCGGGGTCATCTGGTCACTGCTCTGGCTATCCTTGTCCTGTGTGAGCACAGGCAGGTGGGGGGGGCAGGGCAGCGGAACAGGGGTAGGGACGGCCATAACCCAGGTAGGCGGAGGGGTCCCAGGGTCACTACTCACTCCAGATGCTGAAGGGACGAGAAGGCTGGGAGGATCTTTGCCAGTTTGGGAAAAGCTTGGGGGCCTGAGATGGGGCCCAACCTAGGAGACAAAGAGGAGGAGTCAGACCCTGCATGGTCCCGGAGCTCAGCTGGGGCAGTTTTTACAACGCTGCCCCCCGAGGAGGCTAGCTGGGCTCTGGCTGGGGCTCCCCAGTTTTCATCTGAGTAGGGACCCACTTCTACTGAACAGCCTCAGACACCCATGTTCTTCTACCCTAGCCAGATGACATGGTCCCCAAATGCCAGCCAAGGACCAGTGATATGTCAGAGGGCTTACATGCCTTTCCATTCCAGTAACAGGAAGAACCATTTTGAGCACTTAATGTATGCTAGGCACATGCTGGGTCCTTCGTTTAATCTTCATGACTTGAGCTAAGGACTCTTTTGGGAAAACTGAGGCACAGAGAAGTTAAGTAACTCACACAGCCTGGATTGGTATTTAGACCAGACTTCAAGGGAATAAAAAAATAAGGGCTGTTTTGTTTTTAAAATCTGGTTAAATGTATTCAATGCAAAGAGCTGACTTTTATTCTGAAATTACATCTTTTGAACTTTTTTAATACTAAAATGATTCTTTGATAAAATTACAATGCCAGAGTGGTTATTTTGTTTGTTTGGAGGAACGTACTTGCTGAAAATAAAAATAGTATCTGCACATGGTCACTTAAATTCCTTCTGTGGTCCCAAACTGGGCATGTGGAACCTCAGGGAAAGCCCAAGGATGGATCTGAACTTGGTCCAGGGTCTGCACCCCGTCCGTGCCTGGGCCATGGCGAATGCTTACTGTTCAGTCTCTGCGATGATCTCAGGAGAGGGTCAAAAGATCAAGGAGTTCGTCATCCCTTGTTCACTGTTTGCCATGAGGCACCAGGCCCAAGGGAGAGAGCCACTGACAAAAGTCACAAAGACCCCCACGCTTAGCCTGACGCCATAGCACACACCTGAGGCCGGGGCATCCCAAGTTCAAAGCCAGCCTCAGCAACTTAGAGAGACTCTGTCTCAAAATAAAATGGACTGGGGGTGTGGCTCAGTGGTAAAGCTGGGTTCAATCCCCAATAAGACCCCCCCAAAAAAGAGTACAGGAGACAAGGGTGAAGAGATACTGGGGGCTGAATCCGGGAGAGACCCTGCTCAGGAGACCCTGCTCAGCGGGGCTGTCCCTGCAGGGTTCCAGCTGCCTGGTCTGACGGGCAGAGTGTTGACAGAGCAGACGCCCACGGTACTCCTTTTCTTCCTTCCTTCCTTCCTTCCTCAGAACCTCCTCCGAGTCTGTGGCCTCAGGTGACCATTCACCCGGCTCCAGGCTGTTCCACCTCACGGCTGCTGTTCCCCAGAGCACAGTTCCGACCTTGAACTAGGGACTTTTTAAGCTGAAAATAATTCAAAGCCAGAAGGGGCCCTAGTGATTGACCTCAGACATTTCCTCTTCTCAGCAACGTGTTTACCCTTGCTCGAATCTGGCACCTTGTCTTCTGTTCATAACAAGAGGCCCCTAACTTTTCCTGAGGGTACGTGGGGTGGGGAGCAGCGATGGGAGGCCGATGGCTTGTAGGTGGTCAGTGGTGGCCTATGGGTCACCTGAGCTCACTGAGCCTCAGTTTCCTCATACGTCAAGTGGGAGCATTATGCCTGCCTCCCAGAGTGGCTCTTGAGATGAACGAGGCTGTGTACAGAGAGCACAGAGCACCTTATGGGCGCTGCACGGCTTGTTGTTAGGTGGCCTTACAAGGACAACCCTTTTTGCTTGTTCCTTGGGTGGAGCTCGCAGCCAGGCTGACCGGCCTTTTGTGGCTTTGGAGAGACTATGTGAGTTCCGGGCCTCAGGGTTCCCATCTGCATAACGGGGAAATGTAATAACGCCCCAGAGGAGGATCGCCTGGAATTGCGGGGGAAACCGCTTTGAAAACTGCAAAGTGGGCCTGGAGCGGGGGCTCAGTGATCGCGGCACTTGCCTGGCATTCACAAAGACCCAGGTTCAAATCCCAGCATCACGTACACAACAAAGTGTCAGAAAACCAAACCCAGATGAAAAAATAAAGTTCATTTTCTCTTTCTCTCTCACATTCTCTCCCTCTCTATATATGTATAAAAAGAAAGAAAATTGAAAATCCGAGTTCTAAACATAATAATGACCACAGCTCCCTCAGGGTCCATGAGATGGTGGGGCTACGAGGCTGCACTGTGTCTCTGTTTCTGTCACCCCGGCAGGCATGCTCAGAACAGTAGCGCCCAGGCCTGGCTGCACATAGGGTGACTACCTGTCCAGTTTGCCTGAGAACAGAGGTTTCCCAGGACCCCAAACTCAGTGCTATAACCAGGCCAGCACCCAGCAAGCTGGGATGCCCTTCACCACCACTGCGCACCAGAGCGCCCGGGAGCCCTGACACTGTCACAGGTGTCTGTCAGCCAGCGACTCTGGTGGCTGGGGTAGGAGGGTCGCAAGTTCAAGGCCAGACTGGGCAACGTAGTGAGAAGAGATGTGGCTCAGTGGTGAGCGCTCTTGGGTTGAGTTCCCCACACTGTGCGCCTGGGTGGGAGTGGGCTCTGAGCATCCACTTCCGTAAGACCACTGGTGTCTCTGAGAAGCAGCGGGGCTGAGAACCAGTGTCTGGAGGTGGGACAGACCCTAGGGTTTAGAGGGTGGGGGCCAGGGCAGTGCATTCCCCCTAGGGAGATTGGCCCTTGCTGTGGGAGCTCAGGCGTAAGAGGCCTTTGCCATCCTTGGCCACGGCAGAGAGAGGGACTCTAATTGTGACCATGGGGGGGATCTCCAACGGGAGGTCATGGCCTGAGGGACCTTCCCCCTTCCCCCTGCTGAATGGCACTTCCTACAGGCTTCTCCCCTGGCACCCCACGTGGCTCACTCCTATTCCTTGGTTGAGCTTCAGGGCAGATGTCCCTCCTCCAGGAAGTCCACCCAGACCTCAAGCTCACTGAGGACAACAGCCCTGGCCACTTCAGGCAGCACTCAGGAAGTGTGTCGGCGAGTGACTGGGAAGGCACTTGCCACTCAGCAAGTGGGCCCATTAGCTTCAGACGCAAGAATCCAGAACGCGCCCAGGCCAACCAGCCACACCCCAGCAGCTGGAAACTGGTTTCCAAGGTGGTCGAGAGGATAGGAAGGGTTCTAGACCCCTCTGTGGCATTCTGCTGGGGAGGAAAGGTGGGCTCGGGCGACAGCCCCACCCTCCACTTACGCGAACTCCAGCTTCCTTAGGTCCCGGACAGCGGGCAGCGCCCCCTGCGCATCTTCAGAGGAGCCTCGCAACCTAGAGAGAACAGGCCATGTCAAGGGGAGGCAGCCTCTCGCGTCACTGAGCCCCCAGCTGCCTCACCCAGTGCCCCCAGCTCTCCAGGAGGACTGACCACTTGGGTGCTCTGTTGCCCTCCATTAAAAAGAAGGAAGTGTCCATGGGACAGAGCCTCTCCCAGCACCCGGCCCCCCCAGCACACAGCAGGTGCTCAGCAGTGCGTGATGAAGGAAGGAGTAAAGGCCCACTTTGCCTCTGGGCCTCAGCTCTGCCATCTGGAAAATGGCACGACACAGGTCCCGCTGGCTGCAGGGGCTCTGCTGTTTCGAGATGCAGAAGGCAGGGGGGTTCACCAAAAAAGAACTGGGAGTCTGACCAAGCAAATGTGAGATCGTGGGGGCTCTGCTGGGTGGCGGCGGCAGTGCGGGATTCTGGGCAGCTGTTGCCCAGGAGAAGGGGACAGGGTGTCTCAACGCAGGCAAGGGAAGTGCCCGTGACAAACTTGAGGATGGGTTCTGCGGGGCCTCAGCCTGCACCACCTGAACCGCCTCCCATCCCCTCACCTCTGGGTCTGCACGAGGTTGCCCAGGTCTTCCACGTCCTTCAGGGACTTGGCCTTAAACGGCTCAATGGTGAACTTCTCCTCTGCTGCCCGGAGGAGCTGGGTCTCCCCACGCTGCTTCAGGGACTCCCACAGCTCCACCGCATCCCTCACGGCGGCCCTGTGGAGGGAGGGCCTCAGACCCAGGCATAGCGACCGGGCTAGACCGTAATGGAGGGGAAACTTCGTGAAAGGACCTCCCTTCTTCTCAGATACCCTCCTGCCTTAGCTTGACTTCCACCTCTCCCAGAAAGTCTTCCATGACCACTCCAGCCCTAAATGATTCCTCCCTTCTCAAAACTTTCACAGTGATTTTGATTCCCTTTTTGCATTGGCTACTAGGAAACTCAGTGTTAAATTTGGGGCACAATCATGTCAGACTTACAGCTTGGGTACATTTAGAGGGAATCTGGCAACAATTCCCTGGAGATTAAATGGAAGTGTTCAAACAGATTGTAGAAGGACTTGAATGAGCCAAATGAAGGACTGTAGACCTCAACCTGAGGGTGATGGAATGCCCTTGAGGCTTGTAAGCAGATGTAGAATACAATCAAATGCAAGTTTTGGGACGATTGTTCTGATGGATGAATATAAGTGGATTAGAGGAGGATATGATGGAGGCAGGGAGGCCAGGGTGAGGCTGTGCCTTTAATCTAAGCATGAGAAAATGGAGGCTTGATCAGGGGGTGGAGGGAAGAAAATAAATTCGAACCCAGGTCAGTCTTAGGTTCTAGATGTGCCCCAGTACTTGGCACATAGCGGGAATGTAAATATTGGTTGGAACAAGGACACTGCCCCTCATGGCTGCATGACTGGGTAAAGACCTGTCCTTCCCAGACTCACTCTCCATCCTCAACTTAAACACGGAGGAATCCAAGGCCCCTCCAGCGACTGTCCATACTAAACAACGCACAGAGTGACACACCCAGCAGAAGGGAGCTCCCTCCCTGTCCCCTGCCCCCACCTGAAACGGGTGACTGAGCTGAGTCCCACGAGGCTCTTCAGTCCAGAGGGGTCAACGCCGGTGCTGCGGAGGTCCAGGGAGAAGTCTCGGCAGGCAGCCTCCAAGGCCTTGCCCAGCACGTGTGCATCAGGCGGTGTGAGCCGGGTGCCCAGGAAGGAGAGGCATGGGGGCAGCTCCTGCACCACGTGCCGCCAGATCCCGGCCTCCTGGGCCTCATGGGCACAGTGCAGCAGCTCCAGCAGCCGCCTGGCCCACAGTGCCCCTGGCTGCAGCCGCTTCAAGTACCTGGCCAGCGCCCTCTGCTTCCTGTCTGCAGCCAAGGCCTCGGAGGGCCCCACCAGGGCTCCCAGGCAGCGGGCACGAGGCTGGAAAAGCAGTCCCGTCAGGAAGCGCGGCACGCCCTCCAGCCAGTTGTCGTAGGGCCTCTTCTTCCTCGGGGTCAATGCCAAGTACTGTGGCAGCTCCTTGTCCTTGATCTCGCTGCTCAGAGCCAGCCACAGGGCCCCCAGGAAGCACTGCAGCAGGAAGCTGGAGAAGGCCAGTTCGGCCTCTGCGGCCCCAGGGGTGGGCTGCACCAGGCCTCGGGCCACTGCCCAGCTCCTCACCTCCTCCGAGGCGAACTGGCTCACTCGCAGGGTGCCTTGGTGTGTGCGGCCCACCTCCCAGGCCAGCTTGGCCAGTCCCACCAGTGCCCCCGGGGGGCTGTCTCGGGCCACAGGGCCTAGCAGGCCAACGTAGAGTCCTGTGAGCGTGGAGGGTAGCTCGGCCTGGTCCCCCTGTTCCAGCAAGGCCTTGGAGAGCTGGCACACCGCCCTGCACAGAGATGGGCAGTGGCTGTGGCTGAGGAGGAACGGCTGGTCCCGGAGGAGTGCCAGGGCTCGCTCTTGCTGGTCTGTCACCCCCAAGCTCTCAAAGTAGCACCTCACGTAGGCCTGGGCCTGCTCGGCCGAGAAGCCAGGCACCTCGAACAATGCATCGGCCTTGCTCAGGCTCTGGGCCAGGCGGCCCCAGGGTCGGGCCGTGAGCAGCAGGGTGCAGCCTGGCAGCAGCTTCCGCTGGAAGAGCCCAGCCAGCAGCCCCCTGAGGGACCCCCGCTCCGCGGGTGCGGGTCCAATTGCGCTGTGCAGGAAGCTGTCTTGGGCCTCCAGCTCCTCAAAGGCCTCCAGGATGAGCAGGATGCGGTCGGGCCTCCTCACAATGTGGCTGAAGACCTCATCATCCATGGCCGGTGGCTGCGGGCCCAGGGAGCAGAGCAGGTCTCGCAGGAGGTAGGCATCCCCTGGGCGGTATAGGCAGCAGCAGGGGATGTGGAAGACGAAGTCGTACTGCGGGAGCTGGCCGCAGGCCCAGGCCCGGCTCACCGCCCGGGCCCAGTGGCTCTTCCCCTGCCCGGCCTTGCCCAGCACTGCCGTCACTTGGGTCTCCCGTGGCTGCCGGCGCTTGCCAGCTGGCAGCAGCACCTCAGTCAGGCCCCTGCGGACCAGCAACCGCTCTGCCCAGTCCAGGGTGGCCAGCTCCCTCTCCTGGCTCTTGTTGCTGCCCTTCTCCAGCCTGGCGCTCACCAGCTCCACCTCCAGCACGATGCCGTCGGGGCCTGCAGGCTCAGCCCTGTACTTGTCCTGCAGCCAGCTCTGGAACTGCTGCACAGCCTCTGCCAACGCCAGGGGGCTCAGAGTCAGGAGTCGTGGGGGCAGGGCCAGCCACCCTGCCCACTTCTTCACCCTGTCCTGTCCCTGCAGTCCCCATCAGTGACTGCCTCCGTCAATCCTCAGACTCGCAATCTCTAACCCACCGGTTGCTCAGCTCCTCCTTGCTTAGCTCCCTGCTCCTTCCTTGCCTCTCCCCTTCCTGCTTCCTGCTTCCTGCTTCCTGCTTCCTTCCTCTTTCTCCCCTTCCTGCTTCCTTCCTCTTTCTCCCCTTCCTGCTTCCTTCCTCTTTCTCCCCTTCCTGTTTCCTTCCTTTCTTTTCTCTTTGCATTATGGAGGACTGAGCCCAGGGATGCTCTACCTCTGAGCAACATCCCCAGCCCTCTATTTTTTATTTTGAGTTAGGTTCTCACTAAATTGCCCAGGCTGGCCTGGAGCTTGTGATCCCCCTGCCTCAACCTGCCCCAGTCTCTCCCCTTCTTCCCTGAGGACCACCCCGCTGGGCTTCCATGCCTTCTCCTATTCCTTCCTCACTTAGTAATCTTTGGTCTCTCTCACCCTGTAGGGAGGGTAGGGAAGGAGGAGGTTTAAGAGTCAAGACGGTGGATGGGCTGGAATGGGGGTTTAGCGATTACAGTGCTTGCCTGGCATGCGTGAAGATTTCGGTTCAAACCCCAGCACCATGTACACAACAAAAGTGTTGGAGTAACAAAAGTCACATGAAAAGCTAAATAAAATTGATTCTCTCTTTCTTTCTCTCTCACTGTCCCTTTCTCTCTAAAAAAAAAAATGATCCACCACAGTGGATGGGCTGGAGCAGCGGCTCAGTGGTTGGAGCTCTTGCCTGGACTGCACGAAGACCTGGGTTCAAACCCCAGAGTCACATACACAACTAAGTGTCATGAAAACAAAGGCCAGATGGCCAGGTGAAAAAGTAAAATTAGCTTTCTTTTTCTCTCTCTTTAAAAAAAAAAAGTTATGGGGGCTGGAGTGGTGGATCAGCAGTCACAATGCTTGCCTGTCTTGTGCCAGGACATGGGTTCAAACCCCAGCACCATGTACACAGCAAAGTGTCAGAGCAACCAAAGCCATGTGAAAAGGTAAATAATTTGACTCTCTTTCTCTCTCTCTCACTGTCCCTCTTTCTTTTTTTTTTTTTTTCTTTCTTTTTTCAGGGCTGAGGACCGAACTTGGGGCCTTGTGCACGCTAGGCAAGCGCTCTGCCACTGAGCTAAATCCCCAACCCTGTCCCTCTTTCTTAAAAAACAAAAACAAAAACAAAGTTAAGCTGGTGGAGACCATGTGCGAGACTGGACATGTGTCCGTGCTTAGGTGGGCTTCTGGGAGGACGTGCTGGGCAATTCCACCCTGCTCCCACCCACCCATCCCTCTGCTACCTCCTGTCACTCCCAGGCACCCTCCCCCCTTCCATTTTCTCAGCTGGCAGGGATGTGGGCATATTGAGGGCAGGTCCCCTAAGTCACTTGAGCAAGTGGCAGAGTCAAGGGAGCACGTGAGTCAGCACAAGGGCTGAATGAGCACTGCGTGGAGGAATGAACCCAGATTCAGGCTTCTGCGTCCAGCACCCAGAACGAGAGACCCTGCTGCCACTCACCGGGCCATTTGGGAAGCTTGGTGGACATTTCTGGAGCTGCTTGGCATGGGGATGCTTTGTCCTCTGGAGATGGAAAAGCAAGGGTCAATTTTGGGTTTGGGGAGCTCCCAGGGACTTCCCTCCCTCTGGGCCACTCAATCCTCAGGGCTGAGTCCCTCCAGCTGAGGTTACAGGATGGGGGCCAGAAGCTGTGTCCTATGTCTTCTTTTTAGCCAGCCATACTTTAAAAAGTCTCACCAGCCAGGTGCGGTGGTGAACACCCGTAATTCCAGTAGCTGGGGAGGCTGAGGCAGGAGGATCGTAAGTTCAAAGCCAGCCTCAGCAACTTTGCGAAGCCCTAAGCAATTTAGCAAGATCTTGTCTCAAAATAAAAAATAAAAAGGGCTGAGGATGTGGCTTGGTAGTTACGCACCCGTATCTATGTAAAAAGCAGTATCTCCGTCTTCAGGAGATATAGCCACCCTGGGCCTGCTATCCTGCTGGGCAGGACAGGGATTCTCCCTCTGCCATGCCGCCCTTGACCACTCCTACTCTCCGGAGACCCTTGCCTCTGACCTGTGTTTACCTGTGAGCACCGCCTGCCAGCCCCTGCAGGAGCTTCTGACTGCGGACTGCATCATGGACACTCCTTTCACAGGGCCTCAGTGGTGCCTCCGTAATGTCACAGGTCCCCAGGGACCTTCCTTACCTGTCACATTTGCACGGGAGGTCAGGGCAGGCTCAGGCATGCTGGGCAGGTCAGCTGCAGAGGGAGCAAAGGGGCTGGTGGAGCCTGGCCGGTCTGGGGACTTCGGGAGGCTGTGGACAGCCAGGCCACTGGAAGGTAGTGCTTGGCTGGTCTGGGGTATGATACCTACATTGAAGTCAGAGAGGGGTGTGGGAACAGTTAGGTATCCGTCTAGAACCTACCCCAAATCAAGCAGTGGAGCTCGGCGAGTCTAGGAGAGAAAGAGAGAACTTCCAAAGAAAGACATTTCAAGACGAAGTTAAGGAAAGAGCACTGGAGCATTGGAGATCCCAGCACCTTGGTGGCACACAACCAGCAAACAGTGCTCTTGACTTGAATGGAAGCAGCCTCCTACTACATCCTGAGAGCCCTAACATGCCTTCCAGGGGCCTATCCAGACCTCTGGGTATGGCAGCTCGACAGGGACCATTTCACTGATCGGGAAACAAGACAAATCGGAAAAAGCTGTGTAAGGGTGCACACCAGAGAGTCCGCGCAGGCACGCACCTCAGCTCTCGTATGCATCTCTCATTGTTTGGATTATTACACTTAAGAGTCAGAGATGCAAGGTGGCACTTGGAGGGCTGCATGACCACTCCCAGTCACACATCCAGACCACTGCAGGGAGCTCTGTCCCCTGCACTGAGTTCTGATAAGTGAGGCTAGGGAAAGGTGTGCTAGGAAGGAAAGAGCAAGAGATTGCAGAATGCCTGAGGAGGCGGAGGATGAGGTGAGGGAGTTATCAGGTAGGAGGAGGTGGTGTTTGGGGGCCAGGCTTCTCATACTTACCAGGGCAGATAAATATACTGGACAGCCCTGTGCTGGCCCCTGAGATCTGCCAGAGGCCCTGGGGCAGGGTGGGGAAAGTGGAGATAAACTGGATGGGGCCAGCAGGAAGATTCAGGCAGCTCCCGGAGGCCCTGGAGGGGGCTTCTGGAAGAGATACAGGAAGTGAGGAGGGCTCTCCCACCCCAACGCCTTGCAACTCTGTCTTGTGATCATGAGATTAATGTCTGACCCTCCCAAAGGGGGCTAGTTTCCCTGAGAGCAGCCTCTGAACTGTCTTGCAGTGGTGAGGTCCCCAGCACCCTGTGGGAGGCTTGTAGGGACCGGTGCTGCAGGAAGAGGTGATGAATGAATAGGGCTGGTGGGTAAATTTCTGAGTCAGTGGTGTTCTCTCCTGGGACTCCCAGGGATACTTCCTCTCAGGCCTGCCTTCTGGCAGGGACCAAGAAGGAGAGGACCCTGAGGATGAGCCCACTGGGTCCTGCTCCTGGCATCCCTGCCTAGTGCCAACTGCTCAGCCACCTCCCAGGATGGTGGAAAACCCGTCCCAGGCCCCCTACCCACCAGGCATCTGAACAGCTTCCTTGGGGTGGATCTGGCTGGATGCTGGTGGGCAGGGCAGGGTGGAGGGGTTGCTTGCTGGCCCCACCAGGAAACTGCCAGTCACTAGGGGCATAGCAGGGGCCTCTGCTGTGGGGAAGGGAGCCGAGTTAGAGGTAGGTGAGGCTGGGGTGGGCTGCTGCAGGGCCCTCCCTGTGGTGGGAGGCCCTGCTCCCCAGCCTCAGATCTCCTGGGCCCACCTACCCAGCTTACCTAGCTTCCGGTGCTTCAGGTCAGTGGGACACTCCTCTGAGAAAGCTGCAGAGAGAACCCCAGGTCAGCAGCCCCAGCGAAGGGCGACCCCACGAACCCCAGTGGAGCTGGAAGTGGCCTTGGGGTCCCGTTCCCTCTCCTTCCCCTAAATGCACTGGGCAGGGGGACAGCAGAGAAGCAGAGCTGCAGAGGGCACAACAAGGGTTTGAGTCACAAAAACCGAGCCAAATTCACTACCCGCCTTGGAACCCTGTCCTAGCTGAGGGCCTGTGTGGTCCCAACTCTCTGAGCTTTGACCCCTCTGTGAGTCAGAGGTCCCCACGCTGCTAGAATGCACTAGACATTGGTGGCTGTCAAGCTCTTAGCACATCAGCGGCTGCCAAGCCCGTGTCCCTGGCGGGGGGCTGATCATGAAGGCCTGAAGGCGCAGAGGTGCGCACAGGAAGCGTTGTGGGAGCTGTCGGTTCGCTCGAATGGACCAAATGGACCCAAAATGCAGGGCTAGAGGACCGGACAGATGTGACAGGGCCAGGGCTGCCCCACGTTGCGTTGATCTGGAATTTGAGAGGCGGGCACACAAATGTTTGGGGGTGGTTCTTTCACCTTTAATGTGTGTTGAAATTTTTCATAATAAAATACTGGGGCAGATGTTTATTGGATGAAAATGAAATGAGAAGGGAGGGAGGGGGAGAAAGAGGAGAAAGGAAGAAAGCAGGGAAGAAGGGAGGGAGAGGAAGCTCCTGGAGAGGACCCAGGTCCCTCTGGATCTGGAGCGCCCTCCCGCGCAGGTGAGGGGAAGACGGCAAACCGCACAGACGCAGTGGGGCCATCTGTGCAGATGGAAGAGGGCTGGGACTCATGGTCTGCAGGCTGGGAAACTGAGCGGTCAGCAGCCAAGATTTCTCACGGAATATTCTTTGTGTTTGGGGGATTTTTAAAATACCATACGTTTCTAAGTAAGTAGGTGCGGCGCTCAAGGTGGGCTGCACACAGGAAGCGCTCATTAGCCGTTATTATTTCATAGACGTTTTCTATGAGCAGATCTATGCGGGCCTGGCACACAGCAGGGACTCAACGATTGCATAACAGTTACTGTGAAAGATGTGGGGATGCAGTGATAGGCCGGAAAGATGGGTCCCTGTCATCATCGAGGGAGAATGAGGCGAAGGCAAGAAATAAGTCCAGATGGCAACCAGGGCTGAGGCCCTTGGAGTCACAGCAGGGTGAGAACCAAGAGCTGCTTCCTAGGGAAGGAGGCCAAGGAAGGCCTCCAGGGGGAGGTGACATTGTGACCCAGACCTGAAAGGTTCCAAGGGCCAGCGAGAACTGGGAGGAAGGGCATTCCAGGGAAAGAGAACAGCAAAGGCAACATCTCTGAGGCTGGGAAGGCCACGGGGTCATAGGGTATAAAGAACCAGGTGGCTGGCCGGTAGTGGCTTCTGGTGAGTTGTGGGAAACATCGGAGCACTTGTGCATGCATTGGGTAATAACTGGAATGACCAGATCTATATTTAAGGACTAAGGAGGCAGGGAGGCTTCATAGGAGGCTCAGAGAGGTGTAGACACTTAGTCAAGTTCCCATGGTCCATTGCAGATCCAGGATTCCAACCCAACTGGACCGGACAGACCCGGCCCTAAAGAGACCTCCCTCAAATATCAAGGTGACCACGCAGGGCAAGAGAAGCCAGGATCCAAAGGTCACTTGAGGAATGGTCATCAAAACAGTCAGGGGAAGAACCCTGCCAGGAGGGTGGCTGCTTGCACCAGGGCCATCTGTTTCCTTCTGGGTCAGCAGTGAGCTGTGATGAAGGGACAGGCAGTGGGGACCCCAAGCCCAGTTGAGGCAGACAGGGAGGCAAATGGGAGCCCCAGCAGGTTTTGCAGCCAAGGAAGGGGGATCTGGCCAGGTAGGGCCAAGGAGGGGCTCACTCACATCTCTTCCGGCTCCTCGGCCCTGCTTCCGCTGGCACCTCCAGGCCCTCGCCGAGAACCCCATCTGATCCTATGTGCTCCACTTGGAAGAGAAACCAGAAAGCGGCTCTCACAATCTCAGGAGGCCCCTGTGAGCCTTGTGGGTCCTCCAGTGGGGAGGGGTGGAGCTCAGGACAGGAAGGAAGTGCAGGCCGAGCCAAGACCCTCCTTCCCCACTTACTGAAAAGGTCCCTGCTCAGGCCCTCCAGCTGCGAGTCCTGGAACACGTACTGGTCCAGTTCCGCTGGCCAGACGAAGAGAAGCACAGTCAACAAGGGCTCACGGAAGTGCCACCTTGTACCAAGCCTGTGACCCTCTGAGCCTTGCACACAGTAGGACTCAGCAAATGTAGCTGAACTTTTAAATGATTAGATGGGTGAATGAACACTGATCTTTCCTGGTTTTTAATCTAACTGAAGGGAGGAATGTGCCCACGAACACTTCCCTGCTGCCATGAAGTAGCCCAAAGCAGAGCAGGAGAGTTGGCAGAGGGCAGGAGCCAAATTCCACCTCTATTCCCCAGTAGCCCTACTGGCTGGACAACCTTGGAGCAGTTACCTGACCTCTCTGGGCCCCCATTTCCAAATCCATATGAGGGGAATAAATAAGGCCTGCAACCCAGGGATAGATGGTGGTTTGGAAGCATTCAACTGGAAGCATTCAACACAAGAGAGGTACACAGCAGTCACTCCATAAATGGTGGTTTGGTATACAAAGGGGTGTATGACTTAGAGCCAATGGGAGAGAGTTGTCACGGAAGATGGTGAGAGGAGAGAGTGTAGAGGGGGACAGGGCAATTGGGCAGGGCGTCCCCCGGGAAGGGCAGAGTGCGCAGAAAGGGCAGCAGCAGGACTTCGGGGCATTCAGGGTGTGTGTGGGAACTGATGGGCGGGTGGCTGCATGGAAGTTTCCTGGTGGGGAGAGTTGGGACTGGGTTTCGTAGGCAATGGAGAGGAGGGTCGTGGAGACCTAATGCACAGGCGGTGGGGGGTGCAGGCTGCAGGGTGGTCCCCAGCACCCTTTGGAGGTTCACTTCCAGCGGATTCCTTTCCTAAGCCCACGATCTTCACAACACCCGCTTTGCACACATGCAAGCCAAGGTGCTTCCTCAGGGTGCTGCCGCGGACTGGCGTGGACGGCTTAGCCTTCTGGGAGCTCAGGGGAGACTCAGGGATTGAGGCACAGCCTGGGAACCACTTCCCCAGCCTCCACTTCCTCCAGAGATACCCCAAGGACAGAAAGTCCCAAGGGAGCCTTAGTCACCGCCTCTGACTGAGAGGACAGGAATGTGAATCCATCAACACTTCAGCCTCTACCAAGGTGTTCCCAGGAAGGGAAGGAACCCATCTTTCTCTTGGTTTTGTAATGTCTGAGTCACACGTGGCTGTTGGTCCTCTCTGTTTCTGTCTTTATGTGACATTGGCTTAATGGCTCTGATGAAAACTGGCCACACACAGGCCTCTGAGGAGTGTGAGTCCTGGGTCATCAGGAAAAGGACTGCTGAGATTGCTTGCTACTCGAGTATGCCCAGCCAGGAGGACAAACAGGGCCACGCTAACCACGCTGTTATTTCCTGGCTGCATCTTCCAGAAGGAGGGGCACCTTCTTGTTTAATTCAATAAAGACTCTCATGAGGTAATGGTGACCCAGGTGGGGAGGGGTCCTTTGCTCGTCCCCATTTGCATCCCCCAAATAAACAGCAGCAGCAGCAGCACCTCTCGTCAAGGACTTTTGCATGTCTTAAAGCTGTTACTTTTAAAAGCTGCGCCTTAGCAAATATTCCAACCTCAGACTCTTTTTTTTTTCCTTTCTTTGTGGTTAAAAATAGGTCTTTGAAATGAGGAAGTCCCGGGTTAGAACTTCAGACTCACCCATTACCTTTCTAACGCAGTCCCTAGGGGCTCCCCTTGCATCTCAGAACCTCAGTTTCCTCACCTGTCCGGGGAGACTCTAAGCACATGGCTTTTGCGGTTGGAAGGTTCCCGTGCAATGACACACGTATGACAAGGGACGTGCTACGGCTGCCCCATAAACAGGAGCCATTACAGAGCTAGTCTGGCTCAGGAGCTGGGGAGGGAGAGGGGAAGGAGGGTACGGCATGGGCTTTATGTGAGGACAAGAAACAGAAAAGGGGTGTACAAGTGGAGGCAGAGGGGCTGGAGTGATGGCCCGGTGGTTATGGCGCCTGCCTGGCATGCGTGAGGACCCGGGTTCAAACCCCAGCGCCACATACACAACGAAGTGTCAGAGCGACAAAAGCCACCTGAAAAACTAAATAAAATTGATTCCCTCTCTCTCTCTCTCTCACTGTCCCTGTTTCTCTCTCACACATACAAAAAAAGGAAGGAAGGAAGGAAAAGAAAAGAAAGGAAAAGAAAAGAAGGAAGGCAGGCAGAGGGCGGGTGTGGTGTTCATGTGTTTGCCTGGGTCACTAGTGAAGGGGCCTCTTTCCCCCGTTATCCATCTCCCTTCCTTCTGGGGTCTCCATTCTTCTAGCCTTTGCTGGGCCTCCTACCCCCTGTCATTTCTTCTGGAGGGACCTGATGCTGAACAGGCAAACTTAGCAAAGGAGAAAAAAGAACGCTTCCCCTCCATCATCCTTTTTCCGGGCTCACCGATATTGGCGTAAGCTTCTCTGGCCTCCTCCTCCCCTTCCATGTCACACAACAGTCTGCTGAACTGGTCGCAGTTGATGGTGTCCGTGTCGGGTTCTGGGAGGAAAAGCCCTTGGATGAAGCTGGGAGTGTCTGGGAAGGAGAGGGCCTGGCAGCCTGGAGGCAGGGAGGCATCCCGGGGCAGGAGGGAGCTGTCCGCGGTGCTGACCGGAGTCCACCAGGCTGGGGACTGTCCCGCTGAGGGGTGGGGAGCGGGAGAGGCCAGAGGGGCGGAGACCCCACCTGAGCACCCCTCGATCTCTTCCTCTCCAGCCAGGTCCATCTGGTCATACAAGTGGTAGAGGTGCAGGGGGTCAGCACTGCTGTTAAGGAGCTCCAGGTACCCGCCGTCCAGAGGCCCCAGGTCCATGGTGGCACACTGTCCACTGCCTGGAAAGGAACATGTGCCCTGTCATCTCATGGGGTTCCAGGAAGATGCTGAGAATCACTTACAACAGATCCTGGCCGGTGAGGGCTGGAGTAGTGGGGAGACAGAGGAAGCGAACCAACATCTGTGGTCAGGGAGGTGGATCCTGACTGGGAAGCCCTAGGCAAGTCACTTGCCCTCTCTGAGCCTCGCTTTTCCCTGGATGCTGAAGCCTACCTTGCAGGACTATCAACAGGCTCAGGGTGGCTCCATGTAAGGTGCCAGCAGTCAAAGGAAGCTTGTCCCTTAGCGGGTGGCATGGACTCCAGGCCCCTGGGCTAGATCTGTCCACAATGCTACAGTTGCCTCCCACCCCCATTCATGCCAGGATTCCCAGTGTTCCCAGAGCCATGCTTCCTGTGTCCTTACATGCTTAGGAAGTACTCAAAAGCCCTCAAAGGGAGACTTGCTTCCACTCACAATTGCAGAGGGGCTGGGGCAACAGTGACCTGCTCACCCAGTGCACAGGAGAGTCCTCCTCAGCTGCCTTAAGGGAAGCAGAGATCGCAGGCCAGAGCCCAGCAGGCAGGGCCCTGACAGTTTGGTTCTTGTCATCTCCCCAGGAGCTTATGTACTGGACAGTGCAGGGAAGTCAGAGCTCATGGGAGCCTCCTGTCAATCCACTCAATGCGGTGGCTGCCAGTGCAGTGCTCAGTGCTGCCTAGGTGGGTGCAGCTGGAGGAAGAGTCTCCAGGGACAGCCCCGGGGGATGAGCTCTGTCCCCGGCCCCCACACATGCACTGTCTCTTCCTTTCTCTCTCCCTCTCCTTCTCCATCTCTTCCTCTCCCCCTTCTGTTCCTCTCCCTCTCTCCCTGTCTTTCCCTGTCCTTTTCCAGCTCTCCCCCACTCCCTGTCCCTTTCTCTCTTTCCCTCCTCCCTCTTTCCCTCTCCCTCTTTCTCATTCTCCATCTCTCCCTCTCCCTATCTCTTTCCCTCCTCCTTTCCCTCTCCCTCTCCTTCTCCTCCTCCCCCTCTCCATGTCCCCATCCTTCCCCCCTCCCCTCCCCTGCCTGTCGGAGCTGAGCAACCTTCCTCCTCCACCACACCCTTCTGCCACGATGCCCTGTTCACCTAGGGGTTAGAGCAGTGGAGTCACTGGACCATGGACTGAGATCTCAGAAACTGAGCCAAAATAACGTTTCCTCTTCTAGGCTGCTCTTGTTGGGTATTTTGGTCACAGTGATGAACACCTGACCCAGGCCCTTGGCCCAGCCACCACCACAGTCCTCTCTCCACACACGGGGGTGCGGCGCGTAACCAGAATCCACGGGGGCCCACTGAGTTCCCCTGACACAATTTCTAGACTCCACCCCACCTGATCTGACTCATACATTAGCCATGCTTCTTACTATATTTTTTTTTAAAGAGAGAAGGACAGTGAGAGAGAGAGAGAATCAATTTTCATTGAGTTTTGCACATGGCTGTCGTAGCTCTGACACTTCGTTGTGTACATGGTGCTGGGGTTTGAACCCGTGTACTTGTGCATGCCAGGCAAGCACCGTAACCACGGAGCCACTGATCCAGCCCCACATACTTATTAATATCTTTGAGATGAAGAAAGGCCTCAGAGAGATGGGTAGGGAGCTGGGGTTGGAACCCAGGGCCTGGCTCACAAGGCCCCTGCCATCCCAGGAATGAAGGAAGGAGCTGCCTGAGGTACAGCAGAGGAGTTGCCTTTTTAATTTTTATTATTTGTTTATTTTTCGATAAATGGGCAGCACTTTTAGAAGGTCCTCTTTGAAACTACCCTTCTCCTAGGCCACCACCACCTGTCCCTAATCACATTGCCACTAAAAGCCCTTTTAGGGATTCACACCCATCCCCACTTGGCACTACGGCACAGGTTTTGAAAGATTCTGGGTACAAGCCTGGTTTCTGAAATAGACATTCATTTCTCTCCCCTGAGGGAAATTGAGTTTTGCAAGAAGAAAACCTAAGCAACTGGACGATGGTTTTTGCAGCTCTTCTGCACGCCAGCATAACAGCCCCCACCCCGGGGAGTCTCGGGCTGGGTCTGCACTTGCTACTTGGTCTTGATTTTCACTGCGACTCTGCGAAGGGGGCATCATCATCCCCACCATCCAGAGGACGGGGCTGAGGCTGGGCTCAGCTTATCAGATGCCTGCTTCATAGAACAGGGGTGTGTACCCTCCAGGGTCTCAGTAGGCACAAGGGGGTCTTTTGCCATCCCTAAATCTTCCAGCTCTGCTTGCAATGAGCGTGGGCCATCCCCATGAACTTCTCCTGAGGAGGGCACGAAAGCTCCACATTGTGCTTGGAGACCTGGTTTGAGCTCTAGTTCTTGTTTAGTTTTGTGAGTTTTTTTGGGGGGGGGTACTAGGGTGCTTAACCACTGAGCCACATCCCTAGCACTTTTTATTTTTTATTTTGACACAGAGACTCACTAAGTTGCTCAGGGCCTGGCTAAGTTGCTGAGGTTGGCTTTGAACTTGGGACCCTCCTGCCTCAGCCTCCCATGTTGCTGGGGTTACAGAAGTGCATCCCCTGGTCCCAGCATGCTTTGGTCTTGAGCTCAGTCCTTCACCCCTCCAAGCCTTGGTGTCACCAACAGGGGGTGGGAACCCTTCTGGCTGAGGCCCTCACTGCCTGTCTGTCTTCCCCTCTCCCAGTGAACTCCTCCCCACACCACCCTGCTCCCCAGTTCATGAAAAGCTGCTTCCGGAGGCCAGATGGGGATAGGAAGCTGGAATCCCAGCGATGCTTACCTTCCATTACCAGCCCCCAGACAGCATCTGTGTGGGGACAGGAGAGAGCACAATCTCCCCTTTCTCTTTTGTACCTAGCGGTCTTCCACATAAACTCTAAAAGGCATCTTTCAGTTTTCACTTACAAATCTGTGAAACTACGATTTCCTGGGCATCCCACGATGACTCAGGTCCCTAGGTGTTCCAAAGAGGCTTAAAGCACAGTCCTTGCCAAGAAGCTTGGGATGCCAATGATTATGATGGCTAAGAGTGTGGGCTCTGGGCGCAAATGTCCATTCCACACTGTGTGACCTTGTGTAAGTTACTCAGCCTCTCTGAGCTACAGGATTTCCTGCATCTGGATGGCACAGCACTTATTTCAGAGGGTTGCCATGACTTGCCTGACACAGATTCAGTGGCTCTAAGATATAAGCCCCCAAATTAAGACAGCAAGATGACACTGGACACTAAAACTGGCAAAAACTAGAAAGCTGGGAAATGTCAAGTGTCTTTCACGCAGAGTTGATGGGACTGCAGATCAGTGGTGCCGCCCTGGAGAACAATCTAGCATCACCTGAAATCCCTAAGGATGCGTTGACCCTCCTGACAACCCAGCAACTCAGTTCCCGGTTTGTACGCCCCACAGAGATGTCCCCAGAACTCCACAAGGGGACCCGTCTGAGATGCTCACCATCCACTATCTGGGTAACAGAGAGTTGGAGGCCACCTTCATGTCCCTTGCTGGGGGAGTAGACAGGTGGAAAGCAGCTGCTGCACTCCAAGGAGGGCGGAGGCGATTGGCAGCGAAGATCAAGGGCATTAGGAGAAACGCGTCCATCTCAACAGTGCAACGCACCGCACGGCACAGCGGGGAGAGACGGGGCGAGCCGGCATGGCTCGACTCCAAATGTGCGGAGGGTCATGGAGGCCCCCAGGAAGGCAACACATATTTTGCAGGAACACACACCAATAAAAGGAAACACCTTGAGTACATAGGAATGGGTGCCCAGAAAGGGAAAAGGGAAACTAGTAAGCATCACGTGAATTAAAGACAGGTGCTGTGTTAACTAAAGTGTGCAGCTAACCCAGATATATCAGTGTCTGAGGTTTAAAAGGAAAAACAAAAGCAAGCCAGGGATGGCGATGCACAACTGTGATCCCAGTGGGAGACTGAGGCAGGAGGATCACAAGTTGGAGGCCAGCCTCAGCAATTTAGTGAGACCCCTATCTCAAACAAACAAGGGATTAAAAGATGTAAGAGGCAGTTAAATGCATGAAAATAATAATTTTTAAGGGAACAATCTGTGCTCTTTTCTCCCTGTAGGATGTTTGTGAACAGGTTGGTCTGTGCCCAAGAGAACACAAGAATACGCTGGACTTGGTGATACACAGGGGGAGGCAAGTGCCACCTTCTAGGAAGGAAGCCCCCAGCTGTCTGGCCAATCCTTTGCCAGCCCTGTGTGGGCGTCCCAGGAACATGAGACAAGGAAGAACACAAAAACTGCTGGTTTCACTAGGACTTTCACTTCCTTCAGGGACTGGAGGTCACAGGAGATGGAAGGGGAATTCAGGCGTGTGGCAACATGGAGGGCCTAGAAGGCAGCCGGAAGCTCTGGTCATCTCTCCTCAAGGCAGGGAGACTGGAAGATGTGTGTGTGAGAGAGAGGGAGGGAGGAAGGAGACAGGGCAGGAGGTCAGACAAGCTTATATCAGCAGAGGCCCAGACCTATTGCTGCTGGCTGGCTCTGGGATACCACTTGGAACTTCGGTCTCCTCATCTGTGCCACTAGGACTTGGTTTGAAGCATGGCTTTGAAACTGATGGTTGAATCAATTCCAAAGGCCTTGAGGTTTTGTTCCCCAAGCCAATTCTGCTTGCTAATTGTCCTCACAGTGTCTCTCTGTAGAGTAGATAATGAATCATGGCCAGCAGCCCCACTATTCTCTACTGCCCCCCGACTGGTCCTATTTCACACTCTTGTGGCCCCTTTGGCACTTGGGTTTGCAATCTTTGGCTTGGAGGCCTCTAAAGTCCCTTCTAGTTTTGCCCTTTGGCACACTGAGAGGTGACTAAGAGATCAGCTGTCTGGGAACCGTGGGATGCAAAGATTGGTGCCAGCCAGCGGCCCAGCCAGGTTCTCCCCAGTTCCAGCGCTCTCAGGAATCTTGGCATTTTACTCTCAGCCCCCCAGCCCTTCGGGACTTAGACAAACCAGCTGTGGCAGGACAAAATGACCTCAAATCAGGAAAGCCGGGAGTGGAAGACTGGCTGCAGTCCCTGGCGATAGGACTTCTCCGGTGCTGCATGCAGGGCACAGGTGGCAGGAGGGGCTCAGCCACTTCGCTGTTTTCCCAATGGACTGGGGTGTGTGCGTGTGTGCGTGTGTGTGCATGTGTGCGTGTATGCGTGTGTATGCGTGTATGCATGTGCGTGCGTGTGTATGTGTGTGTGTGTGTGTGTGTGTGTGTGTGTGTGTGTGAAGGGGGCGGGGTTCAATTCAGGAATCCTGAGGCCTGATATCTGGACCTTACTTTGTCTCCAACAGGCTGTGTGACCCTGGGCAATCTCCTTCCTCTCTCTCTCTGGTCCCCAGGGTCCTCATCTGTCAATTAAGAGGTCGCGTGAGAGCGGTGGCTTTTGAATGAAGTTTTACAAGGACCCCAGATCCCTTGGGGGAAGACAGAACTGCTCAGTTAAAGGGCCAGAAAGGGCCCAGAGCCTCTTTTCTGTAAAAGGGGCTTCAGAGGGCGGAGATCAGAAGACAGTCTGAAAGGCTGCGAGCCGTGCGATCCCGGCACTCACTCTGAATTCCAAAGTCATGGAGGCAATGACAGTCGGTGGCTGCTGGGGTCAGTGGACAGGGAGGAAGGAGCGCTGGAGCATAGGGGTTCACAGGACAGGACATTCTCTTTAGGAAGCTGCCAGCTGTGGAACCCTGAGCACTTTGGGCGGTAATGACACATCCGTGCAGGGTCCCTGTGACAATGTCCCAAGCCATGGGGGAAGTCCATAGTGCACGTGTGGACACAGTGGTGCGAGGGGCATCTCATCTTTTCACTATCACTGTGAACATGAAACTCTTTTAAAGAAATAAAACCTTAAAAAGGAAAGGTCCTAGAACTACGCACGACTCTCAGTTCACTGCGTGACGCTCCTGGGACTCGCCCAAAGTCACAACCCTCCTCCAGGTGCTGTGTTTGCTCCTGTCTCTCAGAATTCGTGTGTTGTAAACTTAACCCTGGAAGTCGCATGGCGGGGATGGTGCTCGGAGGTGGAGCTTTGGGGAGGGAATTGGGCTCAGACAGGTCATCAGGGAGGGGAGCTCCTGGCGGCTTAATTAACAGAAGAAGAGAGAGCAGCGGAGCAAGCACCCTTGCTGTCCTGCCATGCAGTATCCCCTGCTATGTTATGACACAGCAAGAAGGGCCCTCATCGGAGGCTGGCACCCTGCTCTGGGTCTGCCCTGCCTTTGGAACCATGAGCCAAATAAGCTGTGTTCCTGGGAAGTCGCCTGATCTGTGAGGGTGCACGCAGCAACAGAAAGGGGACTAAGGTGCCAAGGACTGGCCCATGTGGGGTACAAAAGTCTGGGGTCCCTGGCTCATTTGGGGAGTCTCCACCTCCAGGCTGGCTTCCCAGATAATCCCACCAGAGACGAGTCAGTTTTGCTTGTTTTCCAAGTGCAACCTGGAAATCATACAGAAGATTTTAAAAAGAAAAAAAGCCCTAGTGGCTCCAAACCCTCGGGCAAGCGCATCTGCCTGGATCCTCACTGAGGAACACACCCCCTAGCAACTTGGAACTCCAGGGTCAGGTCAGCCTGGGGATTTTGCATGAGCTGCTAAATGGCAGATGAGAGGCCGGGTGGCCCCAGGCCAAAAGGGGAGGACATCAGCTAAATGGGCCACGCTGACGGCTGACGAGGACTGCCTTCAAACTTGTGCCCAGAACACCAGCTCCAGACAGGCTTCCTCTGCCTGCCGCAACAATCCTGGCTTCAGCCCGGTGCCTGGAAGGGAATCCAAACAGGCACAGGGACAGGAAGGAGGAGTTTGTGGTTACTGTTGATAAAGCCAAGTCCCTCGCTCCAGTCGCGAGGGCCTGGCCCCGGCCTGACCCAACTCCATGCAGGCCCTCCTCTGCCGGGTGCTGCAGCCCAGCCTGAACCATGCGTCAGCCCTGCCTTCTGGGATATGACAACAGAGTCCCACGGGTGGCAGGCATGGCTGTGCATGGGGATCACCCCCAGAAAAGTTTCACACATGCATACAGCACAGAGTCCCTGGCTCACCCCAGCAGATCTAGGCAGCAAGTCAGAGGGTGGGCCCTGGAATCTGCATTTTCAACTGAACGTCCCTTCTGGTGTCCCCACCACCCGTTACACATGCCCTCTAGTAATACTGAGAAATAAGGTCAGTCTTATTTCTAAGGTAGCATGAGCTTGCGCTTGCCAAGCCAAACATTGGCCCTTAGCCTGCATGGTCCCTTCTTCTTCTTTTTTCTTTTTTAAAAAAGAGAGAATGACAGTGAGAGAGAGAGAGAGAGGGAGAGAGAATTAATTTTCATTGAGTTTTTCACATGGCTTTCGTTGCTCCGACACTTAGCTGTGTACTTGGGTTGCTGGGGTTTGAACCCGTGCACCCGCGCATGCCGAGCAAGCACTGTAACCACCGAGCCACTGCTCTAGCCCCATGGTCCCTTCTTAACATCAGGAAGCCCACCAGTCTCTTCCTCCCACAGAACCTTCCAAACCCTCCGTTCCTGTGGTGCTCCCACTTCTCCTCAGCCAAAGCTCCAGAAGCAGACTGGACACTTCCTAAATTCTTGTATTTTTCCTTCTGAAAGTCTCTCTGCTACCATGACTTTGACCGATGATCATCAGCCCAGGTTCTCCAATAGCTGCTGGGTCTTTCCTCAAGCTCAGAGTCTCCCGGACTGCAGGCATTCATCTGCCACCATCTCAATGTTTATTTTCTTTTTTGCCATGTAGGCGTACTACCTGTTCTATGATTGACCAAGAGTATTTTTCTTAAATGAACATCTTAAAGAAAGTTAAACATGGGTATTTTAAAAGAAAGCTTTCTAAAGTTGAAAGCAGGGAGTCAAACAGATACTTGGACAACAATGTTCTTGGTAATTTCACTCATAAAAGTCCAAAGGTGGAAACAGCCCAACTGTCCACCAACAATGAATGGGCAAGCAACACATGGTCTCTCCTGACATTGGACTATTACTCTGCCATAAAAAAGAATTCCATCCTGAAACGTGGTACATCATGGATGTACCCTGAAGATGATAGGTAACAAACGGATGTGAGCAGTGGGAACATGAGGTTAAAGGGATAATTCTGTAAACTGCGCTCATTGTGCTGACCCCCACATGCTTGCTTTTAAACAGCAATTTACAGGGCTGGAGCAGTGGCTCAGTGGTTATGGTGCTTGCATGGCATGCATGAGGATGCAAGTTCAAACCCCAGCACCACGTACATGTCAAAGTCTTGGAGCAATAAAAACCACATGAAAAAAACAAAAATAAAAATTGATTCTCTCTCTCTCTCTCTCTCTCTAACTTAAAAATAAAACAAAAAAAAAAGCAATTTACATGCAGCCCTGCCCAGCTTAAATCAATGGGATGTGCTACACACCTCCTGATATCTGCAGACGTAAAGGCAGAATAGCTCCTCTGTGGACATAAGAAGAACATGAGTTACCCTGAAGAAGGGGACTTGTGTGACCTTTACATACACCACATTCCAGAATTCAGGAAGATATAATAATTAGAGCCAGTTAGTGTGGGCCACAGCAATCCAGAGTTACCTGGGATTTTAAGCATGTCAGTCTCCCCTCCATGGGGTCAGGCTGTGCACAGGGGAGGCCTGAAAGCCTGGTGCAATCCTACAGTCAGTCAAAAGTCCAGGTGGACCTGGGTGGGACTTTCTGGAAATTTCCCTGGGACCCCCAATAAATGGAGGGCAAGAGAGGAGTGCCATCCCTCTCCTCTTTCTCCCTTGGGAGTGTCTCCTTTTCCCTTTCCTCATCACGTCTAATAAACTCATGTCTGTTACTCTGTACAATGTGTCTGAAATCTTTCCAGATTTCCAGAACCAGTCACTTGGGGCTGCAGCGGTGGCTCAGTGGTTATGACGCTTGCCTGGCATGTGTGGGAACGGGGGTTCAAACTCCAGCACCATGTATGCAATGAAGTCTTGGAGCAACGAAAGCCACATGAAAAACTAAATAAAACTGATTCTCTCTCTCATTGTCCTTCTCTCACTTAAAAAAAAAAAAAACCACCACTAACAACAACGAAAGAACCGGTCACTAAAGACCACCACTGCTGTCCTGGGTGGCTCTGTAACAGACATGAGAAACAGACCAGAGAAACATCCCGTGTGATTCTGCCATGTGAGATGCCAAGAGGAGCTCATAGAAACAGAAAGGAGAATAGAAGCCCCCAGGGTCTGGGGAAGTGGGATTGGGGAGAGATTGCTTAACGGGGAGAACTTCAGTCAGGATCTTGAAAACATTCTGGGGACAGACGGTGGTAATGGTTGCACAACAGTGTGCATGAACTTGTCGCCACTGAAGTGCGCGCTTAATGGCTACAATGGCCAACTTGATGTTACATATATTTTACCACAACTTTGCAAACCTTTCTGCTACTATCTCAAATGGAAACAAAACATCGCTTGGGTTTAAAACACTGTTATCAAAATATTGTCAGCTTCACTTTCTTCACTTTTAAGAAAGCTTCACTTTCTTAAAAAGAAACATCAGCAAGTGCTAGAGGCCAATGAGAGATGTCTCCATTCAAAATCAGAGTCTGTTCTTGAGATAGAAAGGAGAGTGCAACCAAAGTTTCTATTTTTCCTCTGTGAGAAACAGCCTAATTACTGCCTCTTTGGGAACTGTCTTTGGACCCTTAGTCAAGCATGTTCTAGGCTTTGGCAAGTTCCCTTCTGCCCACGATTTCCTCCCAGAACTTTCTATACAGTCTCCTTAAAATCGTAATAATTACTCCTGACACACGCGTATCCTCTGTCTGAGCATGCACCAGGCACCCGTCTAGAAAGCTCTCCTGTTTTTTTTTTTGCAAATGAGCAGTGGAGAAGGGAGAGCCAGTTGTCAGCCAGGGTGACTGAGGGCAAGTCTGAGGATGGAGTCTGGAAGTTTGCTTCCCCCTGCTTCCAGTCGCTTCTCTGATGGCCCAAGGTCTCCCCAGGGTCCTGCGCAGCATCCTTGTGTGGATTTCCGCACTGTACTTGTCACAAGGGCCCAGGCGCTGTCTGAAACCTGCTCCCTGACGATTTCACTGTGACTATGGGTCTCTTGACTACTCCGGACCTGCCCGCAGTAGTGAATTAGTGAGGCTCGCTCCTGCTGCCCAGGCACTGGACTGAGTTCTCTCTTGGGAGATCTCGGTTCAGACCTAACTGCCAGCTGCTTGCTCTGTGGCCCTTGACAAAAGAGACGAAACCAGCCTACCCAGGACTCAGGTCTCCCGGCATCAGAGAGAGAGAACAGGGATGGGAATCAGCCTAGGGCCTCCCAGCACCACCCCAGGCCAGGCTCTTGGAGCCCGGGGGCGGGGCCGGGGCGGGGCTTCCTTGACAGACACTCCCCTGGATTTTTAGGAGCCGGATTCTTTCTGGAGAGACAACAAAGGTCCGGGAAGGTTATGGGTCTCCCTGGGGTTCCCTAAAGTGGGAATTGGCACCCCCATGCCTAGCTTTGTATGGAACCCTAAAACCCCCAGTCCTCCTGAGTCACCTCTCTCCACCACAGGCAACGCCCAAGAGAGGGTCACAAAGTCTAGCAGTCCACAGCGCCCCCCATTAGAACCAGGAGTCCCCAACTTTGGCTGGAAGTTTTCCATCTGTGCTCTCCCGCCCTCAACACATTTTAAAAATCATTCCTCTCCAGTCAAGATCAAGGAACGCGGTGTTTCCTGCTCTTGGGCTTGGAGGGGCCAAACGGAGAGGAAGGAAGCCCGAAATGGTAAAAGAGGTGAGGGTGTCTGCAGGTCTCTGGCCAAGAAGTCCACTCCCTCGCGCGCCGCCACCCCACAGGCACAGTGAGGCTCGGAGAAGCGCAGCCCTGCTGCGAAGTCCCGCAGGATCCAGCGCACTCTGCAGGATCCAGCGCACTCGGAAACGTGCTGGGCTGGTCAAGCGCGCGCTCCTGCTGCTCCCGCACGCCCGGGGAGTGGGGGGGGGGCGGGAGTGGGAGAGTCCCTGTCTCTTTGCTCCAGCCAGGCGGTTCCCGCTGCCTCCCCTCTGCCCCGCACACTCCTGTCCCGGGCTCCCAGGTCCTGCGCAGTCTTCCAGCATCCGAGGAGTTACTTTCTACACATTCCCCTCTCCCCTTCCACCTTGCTGTGTGACTGTGGGCAGGTACCTGCCAGTCTTGGAAACTTGATTCCTGGCCCAATTTTAGGAGCTGCAGAGGGAGACCTTAGTCACCTACCGCTGTTCCCGGGCTGCTGCGTGCGGCTGTTGGCTTCGCCTTCCTGCCAGCTCTGGGGCTGCGGGGAGTTTGGGGCGGGCAGTCGCCTGGGCACCCCACCTCCCTTACCTCAGCCGATTCCTTTTCTCTTTCACTTTCTCTTAGCACCACGGGGCTTGGCCCAAACTAGGGAGAAAGCGGACACCCACTGCCTCGGCTTCTGTGCCCAACACGTGCTTTCTCAGAAGCAGCCTCATCACACCCAGCTCCTGAGGACACTCCAACTTGCGCTCCCAGAAGTCCTGTCCCCGCCAGGTCCTTGAAATGACCAGCCCCTGCTTGGGAGAGGGAGAGTCCCAGGTGGGGAGCCAGCAGCCTTGTAGTGCAGGTGATCTGAGAGCCCTGGCTTGCAGGGAGCCCATCCCCACCCCCTGAGGGTCCCCCTGTTTCTCTCCAGCTCTGCTCAGCCGTGGAAGTGGCAAAAAGCCTTTTCAGGGGCACAACACAGGACCAACCAGATGAGGGATTCACACTTCTGTGCCCTGTGCCCTTGGAGGAAGACCCCTCCTGGGTGAGGGGAACCTTCCCTGGATGGAAACCCAGCTCTGGCACCCCTGGGTCCCATCACCAACCCACTGTTACAAGAGTCCTGCCCTTTGTCCTCCAGAGGGCTTGGACCCCGGCTCTGAAAGGGCAGATCACCTCCCTTTTCCAAGCTTGAATTTCTCCATCTGGAATTAGGGAGGAGACCTTTGACCTTCATCTGCATCTGACAAGGCTGGGAAACTTGTCCCCACCTCTTTCAGGGAAGTCTGAGAGAATGAGCCCCACCACTTTCAACCTGCAGCAGCAGGGCCAATAATATGCTTCTCAGATGATAGGGGGTGCTGTAAGGTGCTGGGCCCTGTTAGACCCTTTGGTCCCTCACCACTACCTATCACATAGGCTTTCCCATTAGCCCATCTTAGAGGGGAGAGAAACAGGTGCGCAGGTGAGCCGCTACGCTAGCTCAACGGTGCCTCTAGGCCTCATTCCTGCTGCGCTGCCCGCAGAGCTGGTGCAGATGTTTGCACTGGTCTTTTTGCTCACCATCTGTCCCCTGTTCCCCTCTTCTCAAATGACACCATTTGGAAATTGGGGAGGGGCCAGCAGCTGTCCCAGGTGCCTGGTACTCTACAGCTTACACCACAGCTGTTATGACTGGCTGACTCCAGTTTTGGTTTTCCTGCTTTCCCCAGGTATGGGGTGGAACCTAGCTGAAGGCTCCTTGTACAGAGAAACCCCTTATATTTATCTAAAGACAGACCAGGCAGCGGCGGCGGAATCAGGTCAGCGGTATGAGAGCTAAGGACACACCCCCTGAAAGTGTGAGCGCTGATAAAGTCCTTTCACATTCCAGGTAGCTGCTGTCTGATCCTAATGTCCCTTAAATGGAAATAAATAGACGCTGGCTTCACACCTCCACACAGGCTGCTCCAGGGAGACCCGGAGCCCTCTGCAGAGCAGTGTCTCTGTTTATCTGGGATGGAAGACCCAGGGGAGACCTCCTTCTCAATAAAAACACATTCTCACCCCAACTCCTCCTCCCCTTTCCCTTTTACCTTGGGGCTCTGGCAGGCGGGACCCCACAGGGTGTGGAGCCAGGCAGCGCATGATGTGGGAAGCAGAGAGAGGCAGCAGCTCCTGGAGTCTGGCACAACTTCCTGGTGCCCTCAGTCTTCCCAGTAATGTTCTTGGGTACCCAGATCAGAAGCAGGCAGCCTCGTCACTAGCCTGTCTCCCTATACCAGTGGGAGCCTGGAGCCCAGAGCCCCCAACCTCAGCCAGCATGCAAAGGAAGCCTGCAAGGGACCAGCAGAAAACTCTTCACTGGCAAGTTAGCCCCAAGCTGTCAGATTTCCTGTGTCTGGATGCCCTCGAATTTGCCCACGCTCCCTTAAGCCCTCCCCTGCCTCTGATGTTAATTTCAGTTCCTTATTATGGACCAAATTGGGTGACCACAGAAGGTTGTGAGTTGTCTGTTGGGGGGACCTTTAGTAGTATGACATTCTGAATTGACTGTCACAATGGAGCCACATCTGCCCTCCTCTGCAAGGTGGGGCCAGAGGCCCACAAACACTTCAAGGCAAGCTGAGAGCTTCTGTCCAGAATATAGACTTCCAGGCCCTGCCCTCTTCTACCACATCCCCCCTCCATACCAAGTTGCCCTGGATTTCCCTGGAGATCTCTAGTGACCACTAGCGATCCATCAACACATTGGACAAAACATTAATTACACACAACAGATTGCTAACCCGAATATGGTTGGCCTATAGCCAGCTGCTTTTAGGTGACACACAGATGTGATGCTAAATAATGTCGACTCTCATGGGGAGAAAGTTAGTGCCTCCTCAAGTCTCCGCCCATCCTCCTGAGGGCATCAGGGAAGGAGTCTTCGTTTGGGGCTGATATGTTTTTAACATCTCTTCTAATGCAGGGTCTCTCTTTTTAAAAGAGAGCAGCCTTAGAGCTAGAATCTCATAACATTTCTGTGCCTTTTAACAGTTACCTACTATTTTGGGTACATTTTTCCTTTTATAGTAGGGCATAAAACTTTCTTTGAAAATGAGTGAAAAATGCGCCAGAGCAGTGGCCCACACCTGTAATCACAGTAGCTAGGAAGGCCGAGGAAAGAGGATTGTAACTAGGTGAGGCTGTCTCAAAATAAAAAATAAACTGTTTAGGCCGGAGTGGTGGCTCAGTGGTAGAGCACTTGCCTGGCATGTACGAGGACCCGGTTCAAACCCTAGCGCCACGTACACAACTAAGTGTCTGAGAAACAAGCGCCAGATGGAAAAATAAATAAAATTGATTCTCTCTTTCTCTCTCTTACTCTCTCTCCCTCCCTCAATCTCTCTTTATAAATAAATAATAAATAGAAAGGGCTACGGTTGTACAGTACCCCTGGGTTCAATTCCCAGTACCACCCCCTCAAAAAAAAGACAAATGGAAATGAGTGGAAAATACGAGTGGTTTGAAAAAACACTGTCACGTAAATAATGGTGTAGGTGGCGTGCAGAAAAATGTAACTGTGAAGACAGTCAGTGCTGGAGTTTGGGAGACTGCGACCCTTCCGGGCTGGTGCCTTGTCACTGAAATAGCACGGTTACTGGCAGGTGTGTGACCTTGGACTCCTCATTTCCCCTCTGCGAGCTTTGCTTCTCCCACATGCTGAAAGGAGGGTCAGACCTGCTTTGTGGGTCATTTTGAAGCAGTCACTGCTTTCAGAAGTCCCAGAGGAGGGGGAAGTAGACAGACAGATGAGAAATACAAAGAGTCAATTCGAAATGGAGGCTTCAGCTAAAACAAAACAAGACCCAGCGCACGCCAGAAATTTGGCCTCACTCTCCCATGACAAGGGGCCAAGGGAGAGAGAGGCACCCTGGCTGCTCTGCTGTTGAGGTCACATGTGGAGGTCCCTTCCTGCTCTTACAGACAGCAGCTCTGATCCCCACCCCGCAACCTCAGCCCAGGCAGCTTTCTGTTGGGGCAGAGCTGGGAATGAGAGTCAGCTGGATCCAGGGCACTGCATTATCTCTCACCTGGATGACAGCAGCCACCTGCCACCTGGTCCCTATATCCTCCCTGACCCCCTCTAGAACCACACTGCCCCAGATCCAGATATGAGAGTCCTACTGTTAGCGTAGAAGGTCTTGGAGTAGTGTGCCCTGATGCCCAGCCAGGCACTGACGGGCTCCGAACCTCAGCAGAGGTGGGAGGGGCTGGAGAGAGGACTGGAAAACAGGCAGGATGGCTGGGACCGGATGACAACCTCCCAGGACTGAACGAACCCAGCACGGGGCCTGGAGGCGACCCTGGGCTTTCTGTCTGCTGAAGCAGCTCTCTGCATTCTTGCTGACGCTCAGCTCAGCTCCGTTAAAGACCCCTGCCCCCAGCAGCCTTGACACACAGAGCTCTGGTGTGCTTGGAATAAAGTCAGCCCTCTCCCAATGGAGGGGTCTTCCCAGCTTGTTGGAGTCTGCCTCACTCTGGGGATCCAGTCAGGCCGGGATTCAGCCAGACCAAAACCACTAGCAAGCTACAGAAACATCGATAAGCTGCCATTCTGGGGTCCCTACCAAGTCCCAGGGAGCGACGAGGAGGAACTGGATCCTTCAAGTGAAGAACGGTGTTCCAAAACAACTTGCCAGCTCTTGCTACAGGCTCCAAAACAGCCCTGCTCTGTCTTGTCACACGGTCCCCTCCCAGGTCTCCTGTGACAGACCCAAGTCCCACTTCTGTATCACCCTTGCAGCTAACAGTCATCTTCTGCTTTGTTTATTTTCTCTCCTTCCACTCCTCCTTTTTCTCTGGTTGTGATACTGGGGATGGAAACCAGGGGCACTTTATCACCGAGATACACCTGCTGCCTTTTTAATTTTATTTTTATTTTGTGACTGGGCCTTGCTAAGTTGCCCAGACTAGCCTTGAACTTGTGAGCCTCCCACCTCAGGCTCCTGAGTCGCTGGGATTACAGTGCCACCATGCCTTGCCGCTTTGCTGATTTGCACGAACCTTACTTCCACATTATTTGGTAATCACTTCCTCTGACTAGATCACAAAGGCCTTATTGTCTGGGACAAGGTCTTTATTATTATTTTTTTTACACTATTACAGAGCTGAGCATTTAAAAGCACTCCCCCAAGGTGATTTGAAGAAAGGGGTAGTTTGGCTGATTAAGGCAGCCTCACATTCCCAGTGGAGGAAGAGCCTCCCATGTGCTGCAGGTGCCTTGCCTGGGTGACCACCAAGATTCCCAGCAGGAGCCAAATAAATGACTAAGGAGGAGGCAAGGAGCAGGGAGAGAAGGAAAAGAAAAGAGACTGGTAAATAGAGAGGAAGCTGATTGCATAAAAATAAACCTGGCAGGCGCCCACATTAGGTGGGCAGGGATTTAGGCACCTTGGTGGGTAGACAGAATTAGTGGCAGGACAGCAGGTTGCTACACACACACACACACACACACACACACACACACACACACACACACGATTAGGTAAGGAGGAACGTTGATAATGAGTGATTTAGCACATTAAGTAGTTATAAAGGGATCAGCTAAGCAGGCGGGCAGATGAACCAGGAAAGCTGTGGGGCAGATAGGCAGGTGTGTGGGCAGGTAGCTGGCTAAGGACACAGGTGAGCAGCTGCAGGTAAGGCCAACAGGAGACAGATGCTGCCCACCTGGTTGGGCCAGCAAGTCTGGAGCAGCCTGGCCGGGGAAGCCCCATGGGGAGGTGCCAGCTTCCCAGCAAGCACAGGGGCTGCACTGGAAGTTCTGGGAGCAGCCTGTCTGTTTGCTTGAGTGGCAGCCTGGGGCCTTCTTGAAGCACAACTCCTTCCAGGGGGCAAAGGAGCCCCCAGTTGAGAGCAGGGGCTGGCTCTGGGTGGGGTGGGTCTGCAGGAAGTGGGGTCAGAGCCCTTTTCCTCTGCATCACTGAGGCAGCTGTGTGTCCACCCGGAGGACCAAGTAGGGAAGGAAGGCAGAGGAAGGGGGCATGCGGTGCTGGGCTGGGCTGCGTTCTCCTTTCCAACAAGTCAGGTGATGTGCTAGAGGAAGCTTTTTTTCCTAAAGCACGGTTCACAGGAGGAAAACACAGCAACCAAGACAGCAAACTAGAGCCAAGACACCCAGAAAGTAAGGGACTCTGGCAGGCTCCTCCCACATTCTGGGGACAGTAGGCCAAAAACGCCACCAGGGACCTCCCTGTCCACTGACTAACCTGGGCCCCGCTGGGGTCACCTCAGAGGCCATCCTCGAGGCCACTGAGTTGGAACCAGCTTCCTGTAGTGGGGAACATGCAGGTTCAGGCCAGACGGTGTCCCTTGTGCTGGGGACAGGTCTCGCCTCCATTTTACAGATGGGAAAACTGAGGCCCTGAAGGGTTGCAGATGGTGCTAAAGTCACACCTCTGGGACTCGGGGAGCCAACAAAGGCTGTGTGCTTATTCAGTATCCCAAGCTGAGGGTGGCAGCCACATCAACTCTTTTCTTAGGTGGGCATGGCACCCAAGCACTCAGCCCTGTTTCACATGGAGCAGGTGCCAGAGATTGTCAGGGGTCCCCAGTGAGACTGCAGAAATGCCCTTGGCTCAGTACCCCAGGCCCTGGTTTATTTCCTCCTAGTCAATGTCCCTTGCTCTTCTCCTTAGAGTGCTCTGGGACTTATTCAGTGTTACCCATTTAATAGCAACTCCCATTTCAGAGATGAAGAAACTGAGGTTCAGAGTGGTTTGGTCATGTGACCAAGGTCATATGGTTTGTAGCAGAGCATGACCTTTGACCTAGAATTGTCCACCTTCCACCCTGGTCCTTTTCCTATCATCACACATCCTCGATCTACCTTCTCTGGCTTCTGATTCCCACGTGTTGTCACCCGTGGTTGACAAACATCTGCCTGCGAGTTTGCTTAGATTTCCCCGGAGCTCCTGCAGGACAAGGACCCTGACTCCCCAGCCTCACTGGAGCCCTCCTGGGGCTGGATGCACCAGGCTGCTCTGCGTAGCATAGAGCCAGACCCCACGGTCCTGGCCCCAGTAGCGGGCCTTCCGCACAGTTGCAGGAAAGGCTCCCCGTTATCTGGGGACATCTTGTGATTCATCGGGCTAGTTTCAGTTTGGAGATTGCTCACCCGGGTTTTGGTAGATGTACGGTATCCTGTGGGGTCACTAAGAGGAAACCATGATGCAGAAAACGCTGCAACGGGCGGGACTCAGGGGGCCCCACAGACCCTGCCACAGGCCAGGCCCTGAGCTCCTCTGTGCCTCAGTTTACTCACGTCTAAAGTGGGAGAAAGGGCAGTACAAGGCCTATCCTTCCCTCACCCACCCACCTGAGCATTCAGCCTTCAGGAAGCACATTCTGCACACATACTGTGCGCCGAGTCACTGCATCAGGCATTTGGGATGGATAATGGTCAGAATGCAGACCACTGTCCCCATGGGAGAGGCAAAAAAAAAAAAAAACACACACACACACATATACGAAATTTAGAAGTCAAATACACAGAAGGTGAAAAGACGCCCATGTGGGGAGGAGGCTCAGCGTACATGCGGGGGGGTGCGATTCTAAATGGAATTGTCGTGGGCAAGGCAACATGGGAGCAGAGAATTGAAGGACGTTTGGCTGCTGGCCATGAGGGTGCCTGGGGAAGAGTGCTCCAGGCAACCGTTAGGAGCACAAGCCAAGGTCCTGTGGCAGAGCGTGCCAGGTGTGTCCGAGGAGCAAGAGGGCGCCACGGTGCGGCTGGAGCGGGTCAGCAAGGCAGAGAGAAGCAGGCCACGAGAACAGAGAGGCGACCCAGGCCAGACTGTGAAGGGCCTTGTGGGCCATTGTTCAGATTCAGCTTCTTCTCTGAGTGACGTGGGAGTCAGCGCAGGTATAGAGCAGAGGAGGGTCTAGGTCGTCACAGGCTGGTGGAGAGGGAAAGTTTCAAAAGTTCCCCATGGATGATCTCCTTTTCCGCCCCCCGCCCCCGAAACTTCAGTCAGCGTCCTTCTTTGCAAACCACACACGTCTGTCTCCTGTTCCTGTGCTTGCCACTGAAGCCCCCTCTGCTGCCCCTCACACTGTGTCCTGCAAGCTCTGGGCTGGGTGGGGGACAAGCCTGGCACCAAGAGGGAGCAGGGAAAGGAGATCTGTCTTTCTCTGCCTCCCAGCCCCGCTGAAGACCACAATACCCTGAGCTCAGTTCTACTTTCTGAAGTCACATGGGATCCAAAATAAAAATATTACATCCCCAGGGAGGAAACAGAGTTAAATAACAGGAACCAACACTCTCAGAAAGAGGTGGGGGAGGCGCCAAGGTGTGGGAAGGAGCTTGCCAGAGGGGGACCACCTGGGAGAGAGGAACGCTCGGCCTTCTCCCCCCGGATTGGCATCTGCTCCCCCCAGCAAGACCACAGCAGCTACTCGGACCCAACGGGAAGATAGAGGCCCTTTCCACGGGCGTCTGTTAGGAGCGAGAGTGAAAGATGTTTCCAAGAGACAGATCGAAACCACCCGGGCAAGCATCAAACCGCAAGAGCTAACCCCCGAGCGTGAACTTGCCTTGAAGAGTTGGGGCGATCCACGCTGCCTCTGCTCAGGTGGGGCCATCAGAGGACAAGGACCCCTTGGAGGCCAGGCTCAGAAGCCAAGAGTGTCTCCAAATCCAGCCTTCACCACTCCCCCCCGGGGGCCCCTGGGTGGTCTCTGCATTCTTCCAACGACATGCCCCAGGGTTCAGCGTAGACTAGATGGAAGCAGGGGTTCAGGGCTTTGCTCAGGCTTTGTCCTGCACACAGTGACAGCTCCGTAGGTGTCAATCATGTAGCATCTCAGATCCTCAAATCTCCCAGTTACTCTGACACCCTAACAGGACCAAGAAGGGCCAGCATGTGTGACTCCAAGTCCTAACATCAGGAAAGCACAGCTTAGTGGGGAGAAGGAAGTACAAGTTCAGGTCCTTAGGAAGCACGTTGCAACCCAGCGAGCAGCTCCTTGCACCTGAGAGGGAACACCTAGAGCACCAGTGAAGCCAAGGTGGGAGCAGAGAGCCCAGCGCAAGTTCCCTCTCCCGATTCGAGACAAGTGGGCCAGGGGCGAGCTCAGTGTGCATGCGCAGCATGCATGAGGCCCTGGCTGCCATCCCCAGCACCAAACAAACAGGAACCCATCAGCAGCAGCAAAAAAGCCACAAAACACAGAAGTGTCATCCATGTTCTTAAAAACATAAGGCGCTTCCTCCCTCTCCCCTGTTGGCCGGCTCCTATTTCTCTTTTCCTCCTGCCACTTTCTCCCTCCCTCTCTACCCTGTCTGTCCCTGCTTCTCTCTCTCTCTTCTCCTGGTCTCTCCGTCTCTGCCTTCCTTTCTCTTTCTCTGTCACACACACATGCACACACACCTGTGCACACACAGGTAAGTCCATGCACACACACCCGTGCACACACAGGTAAGTCCATGCACATGCACCCAGGCACACACAGGTAAGTCCATGCACACACACCCGTGCACACACAGGTAAGTCCATGCACACACACCTATGCACACACAGGTAAGTCCATGCACACGCACCCGTGCACACACAGGTAAGTCCATGCACACACACCCGTGCGCACACAGGTATGTCCATGCACACACACCTATGCACATACAGGTAAGTCCATGCACACACATCCGTGCACACACAGGTAAGTGCATGCACACGCACATGGGCACACACAGGTAAGTCCATGCACACAGTGCACAGACACCTATGCATGCACACGCATCTGCACACAGGGTCCTCTGCTGTCCCCTCTCCACCCAGCCCCCCTCTCTTCGGCACCCTGACATGCATTGACTGTGCCTGCCTCTTCTTCCCCACTAGACCACTGGCTGGCTGGAGGCGGGAGTTGGCCCCACTGAGCACCCTCGGTTGTGCATATTGATGGGGTTCGGGGAGGGCCCCGGGATGTTTGCAGCAGGGGAAGTGGCCCGCGTGGCTCCAGGGCACTCAGCACTGGCTGTTTGCCAGTGCTCCTGCCAGCTCTTCAGATGCCCTGGTTCCTGCCCTTTGGCTTCCTTTTCCTTGGGCTGTTCACATCAGCCAGGGCTGCTGGAGTCAAAGGATGCAACTTACCACCATGGTCCCTGAGGCCGGGGCCCTTCTCAGCTGCTGGGACTTGCAGCCTGTTCCAGGCCCACCCCAAGAAAGCCAGGTCCAGGTCTCCTTTCTCCAGCAGCGTCAGGGAGATCTTCCTGGCCAGCGCCTCGCCGTCCGGCTCGTGCAGCAGGGCACTGTGGTACTCCCTGGACAGCAGCTCCTTCTCCAGCAGGTTGTCCAGGATGGCCTGCACCTGCCTCGGCTGCCGGCTGGAGAGCAGCATCCGCACCTTGGTCAGGATGGCCTGGAAGTGGTTCATGGCAGCGCCGTGTGGCTGCACAGCTGCCCGGGCCAGAGCCTGGGATCTCCGCTCGCCCTGCCTGCAGCATCCAAAACGTGAAGTGAAAACCAGGACCAGGGGCCTCTGCAGAGCGCTTGCCGTTTAGTCCTTCTTCGGGAGGCTTCCTCATTTGCACTGTACGCTGCTCCTGATGAATGGACGGAAACGCTGATTCAGATGCACAGATACTTGCTGGGCACCACCTGTGAGCACGTGCCCCAGAAGCCCACAGCCAATCCAACGCGTCCTAGGGGCAGGGCACTCACCTCCGTAGAGGGCTTAGAGCGTCATCGCAGGGAGAAGGCATGGTGGCTTAGTGGGTGCACAGACGGCTTTGGACTTAATCAGCTTGGGTTCAACTCGCAGGTCTACCATTTGCTAATTCTATGACCTTGGGAAAAATACCTAGACTTTTTAAGCCTCCTTTTGACCATCTGAGAAGGGGGAGTGATCATAACAGTACCTAGTTCATAGAGCTATTGGGGGATTAAAGGAAATGACGTAGAGAGAGCTCCCGAGGCCCTGAGCTCAGTTAACATGAGTCTCTGTTAGCCTAGATTCATCACAGAAACAACTGTGTCACCAGCTCTGAGCTCAACCTCTCTGAAGCTCAGTGCCCTCCTCTCAAAGTCTCCCAACAAAAGCCATCCAATCTCCTCCAGTGGCCTCAAGCACTAAAACTAGACTTTGCACTTAAGGGGCCCAGCAAACGCTGGAGGAACGTTGATTATTTGCTAATATCCCTAACTTGCTAATGCACAAGACAGGATCTGCACAACAGCCCACATGTTTTAGGATTCTAAACATGGCCAGCCCAGTTTCTGAACTCAGCTGATTGATTGTTCTCCTTGCCCATTCCGAAACCCTGTATCCCGTTTCCTCTCCTGGCCTCAGCCTTGCCTTCCCCAGCCGGGACCATTCTCAGGGTTCATTGCAGAGACAAAGTCGGACCCACTTCTGGTATAGCGGGTAGCTCCTCGCTGACCAGCTCCACTACGGACATCAGCTAGAAACTCCAGGAAAAATATTAAAGAACAACTTCCCACAGGCTCTGGAGAGCAACAGAGCAGGCGGTTCTCGGAAGGGAGCTAGCGGTGGAAATAGGAACACCTCTCGTGAACCTCCCAGTCCAGCAGTTTACCCTGAGGCCCGTCCTGACCCATGCTGTGCAGACAGCTGAACCTGACCTGGAGTGACAACAGCCGCGGGAAAGTGGGGTAGAAAGTCCAGAGAGGAGACAGGCAGTTGCCCCAAATTCTGTGTCTGAACCGCACAGATATCTAGCTGACTTCTACACCACGCCTGCTTTCCCAGGGCAGACTCCAAGCATCTCAGCCAAGACTGAAGGAGCTGAGCTGAGAAGTGCAGTCTGCTCTCGGGGAGACTTGGTATGTGATTACAGCCAAGCTATGTCACTGCTAAAGGAAACAAAAACAGTAACACTGTTCAGAGCACACCAGATTCCAGAGTTCGCAACCTATTTGTAGCATCCAGCTATAATCCAAAATTACTTGACGTGTGAGAGATAGGAAAAGTGACCAATGAAAAAAAATCAAGGGAAACTGAATCCAAGATGACTTAGGTATTAAAATTAGTGTACTAACCCAGTGCTCTACCACTAAGAGATATCCTCAGCCCGTTTTTAAAATTATTATTATTATTATTATTATTATTATTATTATTATTATTTTGTGACAGGGTCTCGCTTAATTGCCCAAACCAGCCTCGAACTTGTGATCCTCCTGCCTTGGCCTCCTAAGTTGCTGGAATTTCAGGCACCACCACAAGCAGTGTGAAGCTGTGATTATGACCATGAATGAGGAAGACATAAAACAAACATAACAAAATATGCTCATGAAAATGAAGATGTAGAAAAATTTAGTGTTTAAATAAAAAACTTGTAAAAACAATCAAATGGAAATAAAGTGAACATTACAAGACATTTTGAAAGTCATTGTTTAGTAGGAACTGCAAAGTAGAAATGACAAAGAGAGGTGATTTAAGACAGGGCAATGCTGTTCCGCTTGAAGAACAGAGAGGAAAATGCTTTCAAATGAATGTCAAGGGGCTGGAGCAGTGGCTCAGCGTTGGAGTGCTTGCCTGGCATGTGCGAGGACCCGGGTTCAAATCCCAGCACCACATATACAAGGGTCAGGGAACCAGATGAAAAAATAACAAAATCGATTTTTTCTCTTCCTCTCTTCCTCTCCCTCTTAAAAAAAAAGTGAATGTCAAGTTTCTGCAGGATAATATCAAAAGATTCAACTTATTTGTATATGGAATCACAGAAGGAAAAGAGACAGAGAGAGAATGGGGGGGGGGATATTTTGAAGAAATAACGGCCAAAATCTTCCCAATTTTATTGGAACACAATTTTTTTCTTCCTTCCTTCCTTTCTTCCTTTCGTTTTCCTTTAAATTCTAGGGATTGAACCCAGGGGTGCTGTGCCACTGAGCTACTCCTTCAACCCTTTTACTATTTTATTTTGAGACAGGATCTCTCTAAGTTACTGAGGCTGGCCTCAAACTTGGCGATCCTCCTGTCTTGGCCTCCTGAGTCACACGGTGGTGTGTGCCAT
>PVKS010001821.1:0-44847 GCA_004027875.1 Aplodontia rufa
GTTTGAGTTGAAGCATAAGGCTATTAATCTGCTCTCTTTCTAGATTTTTGATGTATGCATACAGAGCTATAAATTTACCTCTTAAGAAAGCCTTCATACTGTCCCAGAGGTTTTGGTATGTTGTTTCCTCATTTTCGTTCAATTCCAAAAACTTCATAATCTCTGTTCTCATTTCCTCTTTTACCCATTCTTCATTTAAGAGGTAATTATTCAATGTCCAAGTATTTGAATAGTTCCTGTTGTTTCTCTTGTTGTTGATTGCTAAGATCATAGCATTATGATCTGACAGAATACATGGGATTATATCCACTTTTTTGTATTTGCTAAGATTATCCCGGCCATCACGTATTCTTGATGTCCCCAACATTAGGGAACAGTCACTGAGCCTATGGCTGGCTGTGGGTAGATATGAATACTGTTTTGGAGTTCGGCTCTATGTTAACCTCACATTTCCCCCAAGTTTCCAAATCTCCAGCCCATGGTAGTTTTGAGAAAAATGGAAAATTTCCTACAGTGTTGGGATCAGAGTAGGAGGAGGAGCCTCAGGTCACAGGGAGAGGGGAGAAGCAAATGGTATGTCCTGTGTGTCCTAGAATGCCAAGAGATGTGTGAGTTCCCATGAACCTGATGGTGGCCCTCAGGCCTGGGACCTCTGGCATCTTGGTATGATTTTCTCCTTTCAAGAAGGAGCACAATTGAAGGGTGAGGAAAACAAGCATTGGTAGTGTTTTTGTTGTTGTTTTTGTTTTTTTTTTTTTGTGTGTGTGTGCGGGGGGGTTGTTTTTGAGAGGGACAGAGAGAGGATCAATTTTATTTAGTGCCATAACTGCGGAGCTACTGCTCCAGCACAGGTAGTGCTTGTTAAACAGTTTGTTTCCAAAACCACCACTATAATGGTTTTCAGTGTCTTAATATGAGTGATTCTCAATAATTCCAGAACTAAAAATGAGCATTACTGTTAACTCTCCCAGGCAGATTATCTTTCATTAGCAACTGAGCTCTTTTCCCCTTTATTTGAATGTTTTTGTGGTAACCAAGTATAGACAGCCTCATGGATCTTAGTCTAAGGAAAAGACAGTTATTACACATAAACAGAAGTCTAAACAATACACATTACCATGATATAGGTACTGCTGTGAAGGTCAAGGAGGAAGAAGAGATTGAGGGGTCTCTGGGGGGCCAGCAGTTTGCTAGTAGGTCCCAACTCAGCATGCAGCTGTTCTTGCTGTGATACGGGTTATGACCGCAAAAGGGCACAAAGCAAAAGCTACCTGTGTGGAGTGAGTCTGGGTGGACCAGGCTCACTCATGGTTCCAAAAGTGTTCTCTCAGTGGAGTTGCACAAGATGGGTGAGAGGACACTTGTGAAATCGTACCAGGGAATTTCACCCAAGCCTAGGTGTCCAGGGTTTTCATTTGAGGTCAGTTATGTGGACTCCCTTTGCCTAGCTTGAACCAAAATTTCATACTCCCAAGAGGAAAGCTAGTATTCAACACGAACCATATTGTTTGTGTGGTCAACGTAGGCACCATGAGCCAATCTTAAAAGGAATGCTAAAATCCCTCCTGAAATCCAAGGTTGCAAGCTCCAGCAGGATTGACCTTGCGGGCCTTCTAAAGGAAGCACAGACTGCAGTGTTAGTACTCTTCTGTGCAGAGGTACCATTTTAGATTGGGGATCCTGGATGTTTATTAGAAATGAAATACTCAAAAATTCAAATAGTGCAGAAATAGATAAATCCCCTCTTCATCCTTCCCCATCCTCTGATGATTTCTTACTCTGCATGTATGAGCATATTAGTATGTCTTTAAGACAAATTATCTTACCTATCCTGATTTTTCCACTCAGTGTTTTATCTTGGCCATCTTTCCACATGAGTACACATCTACTTTCCTTGTTTTTAAACAACTACTAGTAGTTCACTGTTCCAACAAATGTGGCAGGGAAAGCCTAGTATGTGTATGTTTGCTTACTTGTACAATTATGTCTATTGAATACAGCTTTAGAAGTAGAATTCATGGTTCAAAGAGCATACATGTTAAAACTTTATACCTGTTGCTATGCTGGAGAGAGTGGTAGGTCTGTGGTCTCTTGGTGATCCCTTCTTCCCATCCCACCCTCCACAGCTGTAGCTGTCCCCTCATCAGCTCACGCTTCTAACCATTCAGTACAGTGTTGCTACACCTACTCCCACTTCCTGCAGCCCCCTGAGAAGCTGTGATGGTGGCTAGCAGCATTCAGGCCAGCCAGGCAGGTCACTGGGCTACCAGAACCCTTCCAACCCCACTCTGACATTCCTAAGGACAGAAGGCAAACACTGACACTAGGTAACAAAACAAAAAAAAAAAAAAACAAAAAAAAAAGCCTACAGGTGGGCTGCAAATGAACTATTCTAAGTGTGCTCTCAGTCATTAGGACAGATGGGCAAGTCTGGCAGCATCTGCTGTTTCAGCCTTTTTACAAATCCTGGCTTATTGAGCTTCTGTCAGTTACTTCAAAGTTTCAGGGTTCACGGCAGTCCTTGGAGACACATTTCTGACTCCATGTTAAAGACAGAATAAAGACCTAGAAAGATGCAAGACTGTCATTGATTTAAAATACAACACTCAGGTTTTCATCTCAGCACAGCCAAGCCTGGAATCCTTGTGTAAATTCATAGTTGCACCTAAAGTACTTTTATTTTGTGGGGAGACTCTTGGCCTTTTCCCTTTGTGTGACATTCCTGATAGGAAACCATCAACTTGTCCTGAATAAGCAGTAGAGATGGAAGATTCCCACCTGCCTAGGAGCCACAAGGAACTCCCACCAGGAGCAGGGAAGTAAGCTGGTGTTAATGAGAGTGTAAGTAAGAAAGCCAGTTACCCTGCCTAAGAGGTTATAATAGCTAATTGCTTTCTCAGCTATCACAAAGGTATAAATAGACACTTAGGAAAGGCTCTTTAAAACATGACTGCAAGTTACTAACAGATTGATTTGATTTAAATACTAAAAAGGATGGCAATTCCCTCCCCCAACCCTGTTTTTGTTTATTATAAACAGGGCTATTTCATTAACTCAGGGAAGAGCCTCAAAGGGAAATGTTTTACTTCTCTGAAGACAAGCAGTGGGCCATGTGTTTGTGCCAGTGTGAGCTGAGCAGGCAGGTCCAACATCAGCTCTGCTCTGTGCCTACAGTAGGGATCAAAACCTGTGTAGTCCAGAGATATTCTTGGCCCGACGTGACTTACCCTGACCTGTGACATCCCTGAGGTCCAGGGGTTACCGGTGGAGTAGCTCAGGCAAGGCCCAGTGTCCCTCCCCATCTCCTTTCTGCTTTGTATGGCTTGACTTGAGTTCTGCTCAATATCTATTACATTCTACATTGACATGTTCTTAAAGGCGTTTTGAGACACATGGCATCTTGAGCAAATGTTTGCTTTTTTAAACAATATATTTTTAAAGTTTAAAAAATGTATATATTGGCTTAAGATAATTAACGTACTATAAAATGTTCTTAAATGTGCTTGGAATGCTGCTTGTATGTGTTAGCATTTGAAAAGCTTCTAACCTACACAGAATGATCAGGTCTCTCTAAGAACTTCCAGGTGATGGAACAATGTCACATCCCCTTTCCCTGGAGGGGAAGTGCATGCTGCTGCTTCCAAAAAGTGAAGTCCTCAGTCTTTGCCTCAAAAAGGACTGGGGTTGGAGCTCCACTCCCTAGCGTACTCCAGGCCCCGGTTTCCATCCTCAGGACAACAGCAAAGTTTAAAAGCTGTTTAAACAGTGTTTCTTATCTAAATGTTAGAGATTCCCCCACCAAAAGGTTGCATTTAACCATGTAAAAGAATTGAAAAGAAAACCTATTTTTTTAAATGTTTATAGCCATAATTTTTAAAGATAAGATTCTAGGCAAGAGATCCTCATCAAACTTTTTCTAGTGTGTCTTATCTTACTGTCATGTATCTGTTTCAAAGGAAATCCCTTTTGTATTCTTATGAACACGAATAGGTTTGATTTCCAAGGTAACAGCTAAACATAGCACTGTAATTGATGTTTTCTTAAACTGTCAGATGGTCTTTAGGAAGTGTTTTATACTTCCGTTAATCCCTTCTCAAACAGATTTGTCTCAGGTTTTAAAGTTTTCTATATACATTTCAATATTAGAGAATACCAAAGCCAATACTTGTGGACATGTTTCGAATAAGTGACAAACATGACTAGGGAAGCACTTAGTATGTTACTGTGACTGTATACCGGTTAGAAGGGAGTGGCTTTTGGAAGGCCCAGGTGCACACCATTTCCCAGGGTGAGTTAAAGGACTTCGGATCCTGGCCAGCTGGCTTCCAAACAGGCTTTTCAGTAACTCTTCAGTGTGACTGCAGTTAGTTGAAGAGATTTTTTTCTACCTCACCAGCTGTGTGGGTTTTGTTTTGTTGTGTTTATGAATACTTTGTCAAGCAGCTACTTTGCATCATGAGCTCGGGTTTTTAGCTGGGATGTTCTTGACAGAAGAGGTCCCTCTCTGTCCCAACCCTCTTGGTGGATGGGTGAGTGGGGGCAATCATACTTTTGGCCTGGGTCTCTTGCTGTTGCCTCCAGCCCAGGGTTGTGCAAGGTACCTCTGTCTTTCAGACCTGTGGTCAACCTAGACTCTGCCTTTGGTCACTGAGTCTATGAAACAAATCCAAGTCCTGGATAGAATACAGAGCCTACACCTCCTCCCCAGAGTCAATGTTCCCAGACTCTTACAAATGTAGATCTCTGCTGGTGAGGCTGCAGTTAAGCATAGCTTTCAAATAGAGCTCAAACTGTCCAGACCATGTTTAGACACATATTTATATGCACAGTGCCAGATCAGGCTAGTCTGCCTTGGACAGTCTTCAATTTCTATTAAGTTATACATCCTTCTTTAATGAATAAAATGAAAAAGCAAAGATGGCTTCTCTGAAGCAAAAGAAAGGGGTTGAAATTTTAAAATATTGACAAATCTGATTGCAAAGTTCCTCCTGTAATTTTGATGTATGTTCCTGATATTAGGTCTTCAGACTTTTTGTCCAATAAGCTACTATTAACGACTTCTGTAAATTAGACCCTTTACACGGCATAATTATGGAGATTAGTACTTTGAACCTACGCTACAAATGTCTTGGAAATCCATTTCAGGAGGTGTATGGATTAGGTTATTTGAATCAGCTAGTATTTGGCTGTTTGCATGACAAACTGCACCACAGCATGTCTTTCAAGTGTGGTGTGAACGTGCCCTTGGCCTTCCATCACTTTTCTGTGGAAGTTTTGCTGTGTTGGCCCACCTTCCTCATGTGTGGCTGGGTGCCTTGGTTGCAGTCCTGGAAGCCCCCTGGCCTGGATGTCTTGTCCTCTTCAGGCCCTCTGTCCCCATGTTCTCACTTAATCCATGGTGGCTAATTCGTGGTGGCTTCCTGCCATCCAGTGAGGACTGAATGAGTCTTTAAACTGTGGCTGCTAGTAGGATATGTCTGGATGAGGGTGCGACTACTGACCCACAGGAGAGCTTGGTGGCACTGAATTAGGGCAGCGGTGTTCTGATTCCTATAGGGAGGACTACTGACACTTACCCAGGGATAGAGCCTGGTAGTTGGCTCAGACTGGAGATAGGATGAGGGCAGATCCCTAACTTAAATTTCAAACACCAGTGTGTGAGGGTAGTTTGTGCCATGTCAAATAAGGAGTTTCCGATGGAAAACACCCAGAGGAAGGAAGATGTTGAGTGCATGGTTGGAAATATGGGTCATGGTGATGGAAAAAATCGATACCAGAGAGGAGCATTGAGAGTGATGGTGGATCATTGGCATGGAGGAGATGGTCCAGGGCATGAGTGCTTGAGAGAAATAAGCAGTAGGATGCAGGTCTGGTTAACATCGGTGCAGAGGAGGGAAGTTGAAGAGGGTGGGCCAGGGGAAGGTGCTGGAAAGGCAGAGATGGAGGAAGTAGAATTGCCCCATCTCAGGGGAGAACTCCAGAAAGGAGGCATGGGTCAGGGGGACTTCAAAGAGGACTGGTAGGATGAAGGATAAGACTGCACTTGTAACCGCTGCACTTGGCAAGCAGTTAGGATCCATTTCAGCAGTTTGGGAGAGGAGCCCCGAGAACGTCTGAGGCAGGTCGGAGGACGGGTGATGTGGAAGTAGTGTCTATGGGTGCTCACCCAGGATGGCAGGTAGTACTGCAAAAGTGAGGAGTCGTCGAAGCAGGAAGAAAACTTGAACGCAGCTGTGAATTTAGGGGAAGAGGCAGACAGGGGGTGAAATGAATGTGTGAGAAAATGAAGAGTCCAGGTCAAGAATGATTCACAATTAGCAGGTGGTTCCCTCATCTTTACATGAGCAAATCAAAAACGTGAAGGGATTTGCCACAGGTCCCAGAGCTAATTAAATCACAGAGATTCAAGTCCAGGTCTCCTCACCCTAGCCCAGTGCCCCTTTTACTGTATCATGCTGCTTCTAAGATGCCTACTAGCACCGAGGACAGCGCTTTCTGTGCGGTGGACTTGAGCTTGTTTGCTGTGCTGCACCTGTGATCGGTCCCACAAGAACCCTGGTCACTGCTGCTCACAGTGGTGTGGTGTTACTCGGGCTCTGGAGCCAGGCTGTCTGGGTTTAAATTCTGGCTTCTTCACTTTTTTTAGTCTGTGATCTTAGCCCCCAAGTCTGTTATCTCGCCTGTAGAATGGATGCAATGGAACGAGTTCCCACAGACCTGGCACTTTCTATATACTCAGTACTATTAGCCCCTTAATGATTTTTTTTATTCTGAGGATTAAAAATGAAAATCTACACCCAGGGTCTGCATGAGCCGGTCACTTTACCTTAGACCACTCAATGTGCTGCTCTCGATATGTGCAGTCACTTCACCCCAAAGCACGCTTTCCCACCCCTCAAACGCCCCGCTAGCTCAATCATCCCTCCCTAAGACAATCCTGCTTTCCTTCCCTTCCCCCGCTGTGATCTGTTTATCTTTGCTATTTTTCATTTTCTTGCCGTTATGTGGAGATAATTAATGATTTAGAGGAATCCTCAGGTTCGGTTCCCTCAGTTTTATGCATGAACAGATCAAAACCAAATTGGGCGAACAGATTGGCCATGGGTCTCATGGCTGCGTAAGCATCATCTGCATGGTGTATCAGAGGCTGTGTGTGTCTTTACTCGTTTTTGTGTTGCCAGCCTCTATCACAACCTTTGTGATATTGATGAATTGTAAGTATTGATGGATGGGTGAACCATCTAGTCAGTCTAGCTTCTTGATTCAGCCACCTAATATTTACTTTCTCTTCTTAGATAGGACCATAGAACTGAGTGTCTATTAAAGATACTGTTATGATGATGGTGTTTACAAATTTAACTTACTTTGGTACTAGGGATTGAACCCAGAGATGCTTAACCACTTAGTCACATCCCCAGCCCTTCTTAGTGTTTTGGTTTTTTTTTTTTTAAGAGAGGGACAGTGAGAAAGAATCAATTTTAGTTGTTTTTTTTTTTTCATGTGGCTTTAGGTCTTCTGAGACTTAGTTGTGTACGTGGTACTGGGGTTTGAACTCGCATACTTGTACATGCCAATACTGCTGAGCCACTGCTCCAGCCCCACTTCTTAGTTTTTGAGACAGGATCTTGCTGAGTTGCTGAGGCTGGCTGAGAACTTGGAATCCTCTTGCCTCGCCCTTCCAAGCCACTGGGATCACAGGCTTGTATGCTAAGCAGCTGGCTTACAAATTTTAGTTATACATTTAAAAAAAAAATCTTACATATGAATTATCTTTATTTCTCTGAGAACCTACTAGTTCCCTTTCCTTCTATTATGCAGGCCTCATTTTCTTGTGCTGAGGATCAAACCCAGGTGTAAGTCATACTAGGAAAGTATTCTACTAGTGAGCTACACCCAGTCCTTTCCCCTTCCCTCTAAAGAGATAATATTTGATTTTAAAATGCTGCGCATGATGGAAAGAGGACAAAGAAGATCCATTACAAAGATGCTGTGAATAGGAACATAATTGTCACCTTTTGGCACCTAAAACTTGCAGATACACCTATAATGATGTCATTGGAGTAGCCTTCCAAGCCACCTACCTGACCACAGAATCTTCAGTATCACTGGCAGGGACTGGAGTCTCTCCACTTGTTTCCTTAAAAAACTTTTGGCTCTGCATGCTGTAAATGGGATTGTTAGATCCAGGACTTGGAGTGCACTTTGCTAGTAATGTGGTGGAGTCTCTAATGCTGAGCATGGTATCACCAGCCTCTTGGAGCCAGAGTAACCAGCAGTGAGAATGGACTTGAGCTGTTTACCGGAGATGGCTCTTGACCTTAGGACGATTGCTTGGTGCTTCTGAGTATGTGTGTATTGATTGTGGTGCTGGGGATCTTTGCACATGCTAGGCAGTACTCTACCATGGAGCCACATCCCCAGCCCTAAATGGTTGATGCTTTTGTAACTGAACTTAAAATCCAGGTCCGTGAGCTAACGAACCACAACCTTTATTTTCTTGCAAACTTATGTGCCTTTAAAAAAAAAAAATCTGCTTGTTGTGGTCAATGTTACTGTGAGAAATGAACAGTGCAAGATAAGAGACAATACACGCATGTTGATTCCAGCATGCTTGCACACACAGGGGCATGGAATACACAGCTGTGTGATTGCTTTATGACCGACCTGTGTAACTATTCTGTGTAAAACAAACGGTAGATTGTATTATTCTAAAATGCAACTGCTAAAAACTCAATACCTAAGAGAAAGGTAGATGGGAAGAGCTAGCTTCTTGTATCTTTAGCTTTAGTTTAAATTACTTGATGTAGAAATCAAGGTTTTTATTAGAACCAGCACTGGATGCTCTTCTTGAGCATTAACTGTGTAACCTTTCATGTGTGGGTGGCACACTGAGGCTAATCCTCTGCTGAGTGTTCCTGTGTAGGACTAGACTTCCTGGTAAAAGTTAACAGTAGTCTATGGAACTTACGCAAGTTACTTCATTATGCAAAGAATGCCAGAGTCTGTCACTGGGTGCTTGGTGAGCCAAGTGTTGGTAGCTCCCAGCTTCTCAGTGGACTTGTCTCAAGTTCTTGCCACTGGTCCTGTGCCTGGCTGAGGACGAACTGCATGAGGCCCTACGGGAATGGAATGGTCATCACCTGTTTTATACCCCTGGTCATAGGATGCTGCCACCCAAGTGTGATTTCCTAATGAGGTCATAGAGCCTCCCTGTGAGTGAGCAAAATCCCCTGGTCTGTGTCTAGGTGTTAACTGCTGCAGCATCACCAATTGCTGTTTTTGGGCACTGTAACATGCTCAAAGGCATGTGTGACTTGATGAGTGTACTGTCACCTATATGACTGACTACGGTAGGGGTGGGGGATGAGCCAGGACCAACCTCAGATTGTAATGTGAGAACCCATGCGTGTCACCTAATTCTGATGGGCTTCTAGCACTGAGTACAAGAAAAATATGGATGTGAAATACTTGTGATGTGTGCCATCAATTATTTGTGAGGCTTGGAACTGTCCTTACCCTTTCATGCTGTCGGCATGAAGTGTCCCGTAGGTGTCTTGTGATTACGTAGTTAACCTGGGACTGAAGGGTGGAAGGTGTCTGAAGTCAAGGCAGAACATGGTCAGAGCATCAGCCGCCATCCCTGTCCTTCAGGAGCTGTAGCCTACATGAGGATGATGTTGCACCTTGGGTGCCCACTTCCTTTAGCCTGCGTCTCCAACTATGAAGCTTTGGGGATCTTCCCAGCTAGAGGATTATTTCACAGAGGACCCTTTTCTGCATTGGGTCATTGTTTCAAGTATCTCAAAGACCTAGAGTGGGCCTGCACCCTTCTATTTCCACTCCCTTGATACTACTAGTATAAATGAGGTACCTGTGTGTATCGAAGCAAGCTCTGATGTAGGTCGCCAGGTTCTAGCCTGGGCTCAGCCATCGACCAGCAGCACAGGGGGAGCCGATGCTGGCTGCTGTGCTGTGCTGGAGAGAGCAGAGGTCCCAGCAGGGTTGATAGGTTTCTTCTCCCAAAACTCATTTCCTCACCTACCACATGCAGGTGGAATTTGATTTTTCTGGTCCGTTCTGATCTGAAATTCGATGCTGCCATTTCCCTTTCAGATAAAAAAAAAATCAAACATCTACATTTTTACAGTTCAGACAGATTTTTTTCGTGTGTATATGTATATATCCTAATAAAAACAAAACAACATCACTTGAGTACATGGGGTCACTGTGTGCTTCTGTGGATCATCTCATTCAATGCTCTCTTCTATCCTCATCCCACACAGGAGGAGAGGTGAGGCTGTGGGCACCACAGGCTCAGGGCTTGAGGCCCAGCACCCAGCACTGACCTCAGGTGGCCCCTGGGTGCTACAGACTGAGCCTGTGAGGTGCTATAGGAAAAGGTCACAGGGGATGCAATTTGGCACTAGAGAGGTGGGCCTCAGGATAAACAGGAAGAAGGGACGGGGTGTTTCAGGTAAGAGCACTGTGAACAGAGGTGTATAGGCAGGAATGAGGAGCACAGGGTCTTATGGGCCAGTAAGGGGACCAGCTTGAGCCACCTTCTGAGCACGGATGAGTGGAATCACATTACGTAGCCGCTAGAGGCTAGATCCTCTGAGCATTTAGACATGGTGGTAGGAGAGGGGTAACCGTGCGTTTACATGGGCTGAAAGTAAGAGTGTTCAGAGTGGGACAAGATGAACCTGAGGCCTAGGCTTGAACCTTGTTTCTGTTGAGATTAGAAATGGTGAGGTCGGCCAGGAGGCCTCTGCGCTGCTTTTCCTGTGCATTGGCAGACCTGTGCCGGAGGTCTCACGATACTTTCTTGTAGCCCAGCACCAATTTCCCCAGGGGATGATGGCAGAACTGTGTCCCATCAGCCTGCATCTTTATGGCCTTGACTCTGCCACCAGTTCCTTGTCGAATGCCTCCATCTGCACCTTGATACAGAGACATGAGACATTTAACATGGAGAGATCACATTACTGAGCCCTCATGACAACCCCATATAACAGGCATAGTCTTGCCCCTGTTTTACTGATTAATTTCCCAGAGCCTTGGTTTCTTAGTTATAAGAGCCAATAAGTGTGGAAAAGCAGCGTTTAAATGCAGTCCTATGAGAGTGTAGCTCCCCTTCCTACCACACCAGCAGGAAATGAAGTTCCACCTGTCTTTATGGGTGAAAGTTTGTCCAAACTTTTAAAATGTGAGAAATTTACAAATAAAACTCACCTTTGAGATATTTACAATAATTCACTGGTTTTTAGTGTTCACCAACTTGTGCAGACATTACCACTTCAAATTTGAAATTCTTTTGCCAAAACATTACTAAGCAAGAAAGAAGAAACGGGCGGTTTTGCCATACAAGAGTAACAAAGACAGCATGGTACTGGTATCAAGATAGGAAAGACCAATGGAATAGAAGACCCTGAAACTAATGCTCAAATCTTTAAGCATCTGATTTTTTACAAAGGGAGACAAAATATTACATGGAGGAGAGACAGCTTCTTTAGCAAGTGGTGCTGGATAAACTGGACAGCCACTTGCAGAAAGTTGAAATTAGACCCATTTCTCCTTGCACAAGAATCAAATCAAAGTGGATCAAGGAGCTAGGAATTAAACCAGCTACCTTGCAACTGATGGAAGACAAATTAGGTCCAACACTTTACCATTTGGGAGTAGGCAAAGACTTTCTAAACATGTTTCCTAAAGTGAAGGAAGTAAAGTCAAAAATCAGTGATTGGGATGCCATAAAGCTAAAAAGCTTTTGCACTGCTAAGGAAATAACCAAAAGACTCAAGAGGTTTCCTACAGAATTGGAGAGAATCATGGGCTGTGATTCCTCTGACAGGGGCCTCATATCCAGAATCTACAAAATCCTCAAAAATCTCAACTACAAAAACACAAACAACCCAATCAATAAATGGGCCAAAGAGCTAAATAGAAACTTCTCAACAGAGGACATTGATCAAGCCAATGAATACGTGAGAAAGTGCTCTAAATCACTAGTCATCAGAAATGCAAATGAAAACTACATTAAGATATTACCTCACTCCAGTCAGATTGGCAAAAATGAAGAAAAACAATAGATGCTAGAGGTTTGTGGAGAGATAGGCACACTAGCACACTGTTGGTGGAACTGCAGACTGGTACAGCCCCTCTGGAAAGCAGTGTGGAGAATCCTCAAACTAGTGATGAGCCCACCATATGATCCTGCTATTCCTCTCTTGGGTATTTTTCCAGGGGATTTAGAATCAGCACACTACAGTGACAGCAATATCTATGTTCATAGCAGCTTAATTTACAATAGCTAAATTATGGAAACAACCCAAATGTCCTTTACTGGATGAATGGATCCAAAAACTGTGATACATATATACCGTGGAGTTTTACACAGCAATTAGAAACAATGATGTTGCAGCCTTTGAAGGTAAATGGATGGCTATGGAAGAAATTATGGGGAGTGAAATAAGCATAATCCAGAGAACCAAGGGTTGAATGTCTCCACTCATCTGTGGAGGCTGGAGCTAGACCCTGGCCTTGAGAAAGGTCTGTTACGTTTTAAATCCAGATAAGCTGTAATGACATACAATCTAAGGCATTTGTAAAGATGTATTGGGAAGGGGGGGTGGAGGGATAAGGGGTATTTGAGGGGGCATTTGGGGGTAAATCTAATTTTCAGAATTTATAAATATATTTCATTAGAAGCTTGTTTGATCAACAAATTTCCAAATAAAAAATTTGATATTCTAAAGTAAAACCTCATACCCATTAGCAGTCTCTCACTTTTCCTCCTGCCATAGCCCTGGCAGCCACTAAACCCTTTTCAGCTCCCAGAACAGTTCATGTAAATGGAATCGCACTCTGATTTGTGTCTGGCTTCCTTCACTGAGCATCCTGTCCTCAAACCTCACCCAGGTTACAGCATGCTGAAGAGTTCATTCCTTTCCGGTGTTGTAGCATATTTCGCTGCGTGAATAATACCACATTTGTTTTCTCCTTTTACTAGGTGGTGGCCATTTGAGGCATTTCCACTTTGTAGCTCTTATGCATAATGCTGCTGGGGATACGGGTGCAAGAGGTGGACATGTGTTTTCATTTCTCACAACTGTACATTAGAAAGCTATTTTGGAAGAATTGAAGCAACACAAATTACAAGAGATCTACGTTATTGTTTTTCTTGTGATTGTTCCTAGTTCCCACTAGTGGCTGAGCTGTTTCATGATGACAAGGACCCTGTTCCTGCCACCACACCAGGGAAGGGATCATCCTCCAAGATCAGCATTCGCTCTGCTCGACCCCCCATGAAGGCCTCCAACAAAGAACACAAGAAATCCGTGGGCTTCCAGGTCAGCCCCAGCCCTGTAACCAGAAGCTGTGCTCGACGGCATGGGTGGCAGGGCTGGCCTCTCTGTAGATGAAGGCTGGCTGCAAGGTCAGGGAGGCCACTATGGCCTCAGCATTAGCAGCTCTGGACAACCAGATCAAGTTTTGTGTACTTTGAAGAGGAAGCTCCAAAATCTTCCCAGGAGAGAGCGGAAGAACTAGGAAGGGGGATGAGGACAGCCCCTCATGCGCTAATCCCTGAGGCAGGGCTACAGTGCAGGGCTATAGCTCGCTTGTGGGGAGGCAAGAAAGCGTGGACTCTGCAGGTGGAGAGCAGGGTTAAATAAGCCCAGGGTCAGGAGACAAGAACGGCCTCTCCTATCCCAGCTCCCCTGGCAGCCGTCGTGTTCTTTTCTTCCCGTGGATTTGTCAGTTTTGGATATTTTGTACAGTAATTCCAGGGTGCTCTTGGATGCTGAGGCTGCCCGAGGTTCAAGCCTCCGGTATACAGTGGAGCGCTCATTTCCCCTAGATTTCATTTGCCTTTCATCTCAGTTGATCCCCCCAGCAGTGGGAGTTAGGTGCGTTAGAGGGTAGAGTCACCCCATTTCCTTTGAGGGGACCTGCCCTGGGAAGGACTCCCATTTTGGTCACTGCAGAGTAGGAATGCCACTGGAATCTGACTCCAGTCTTCATGTTTTCTCCCCTGATCTCTGGGGTTAATGATAATAGTAATAACTACCTGTATGAGTTTGTCTTCATCCTAATCCAACAAAATATTGAAAAGAAACAGCTAAACACTGGCTCTTGTCTCTGCAGTTCCGCACCTCCCTACATCTGCTCATGGAGACCCTGAATGCCACCACTCCGCATTATGTCCGCTGCATCAAGCCCAATGATGACAAACTCCCTTTCCAGTAAGTGCTTGCTGGCTTGGCCAGCACTCCCATCCCACCTTGGAGGGTCAAGTGCAACGGGGTAGGCTCAGCAGCCTCCAGCTTGGTGACAGGTGGGTTCTGTGCTGAACACAGGCTGAGAGAAGTTGACCAGGTTCCTACCTGTGTGTTGTCCTGGATTTGAGAGGGTGAGATGATGCAGTTCTTTTCTGTCCTGAGGAGCTCTTTGAGACCTCCCATGGCCTCTGATCCCAGAACAGTGCTGCATCTCCTGAAGGACTCGGGAAACCTGCACAGAGCATGGTGTAGGGCAAGGGCAGGCACACAGTGAGGTGCTCGGGGTGTGTGTTCCCTCGGGTCCTGAGACCCTTCTGCCTTGGAGTTTGGGTTCTAGTTAAAAAGATGAAATGGAAGTCTCTGAATCATCATTTAGCTCACGACTATGAAACTGAGCACTGTTGGTGACCTGGGGATGGTGGCTTTTGGGGCTAGAGTGATCAGGAAGACAGGAGGGAGGATCTGGGTATTTGGAGGAGGTAGGACTTGAGTGGTTCATGCAGAAGGGTGAGGAAGTAGAAGTCTATGCAGGCCTGAGGAGGGTATGGGTACTTCATGGGACCTGAGACCCAGGGCCAGCACAAACTTCAGTGTGCCTGCAGGTGCAGTTGCAGCTTGCAATCATGTCACTTTGAAACCCACTAAACTCTGGCAAGCCCAGGGCACCATCTGCCAAACACTGTCTGTTGATGGACTTCTGGGTGCCTGAACCATGTGGCACTCAGCCTAAGGGGGCATGGGCTGGGGATTTAGTTGCTCACGGTGATGGGAGGACGTATGTGGAATCTCATGGAGGGACATCTGGGTCCTCAGGGACAGCATCAGGTGGTGATGCCCACTGGGCCATTGCAGGTCCTGGAGCCAATCTGTCTCATCTCCTTTTGTCCACCAAAGCAAGCAGGCTGCCTTGTGGCCTGACCAAGTGTCCTGCTCAAGCCACTATTATCTTCCAGATCTGTGGCTGTGAGCCTGGTAAGTCCCTGCTCCTGCCCTTCTACTTTCAGAGGAAGCTTCTGTAGAGCTGCAGGCAGCCAGAAGGAAAGGGAGCACTGGTTCTTCATCACTTCTCGTGGAATAGAATTAGAGAATTTATAAGTAGTATTCTTAACAAATTATAAGTAGTAGTCAATTCTAAATGGGCTTAATTCGTTCTTGCTGGAAACTCCCCAATGACCCACCAAGCCTGACATCTTTCCCCTGGTGTCCTTTGAACACTTTCACCATGTTCTCTGCAGACCACCCCTTCGGGTGCTGCTGTTGTGCCCTGTCTTCTCTCCAAGCATGTGCCCTCAAAAAGCCCAGAGAAGGTCTGACAGTATCTGTTCCCCCACAGTGTGTGTGTGTGTGTGACTAAACGCTAAGTTTTCAGTGCTAGGCGTAGCATCATGGGGCACAGGAGTGGTTGAAGATGGTGCCCATCTCAAGTCAGGAAGGTGAGTTCTTCATCTATGATTCTTAACTGGGCAGCTGTCATGACCCATCCTAGCTGACACTGTGAGCCCTTATCTTGTGCCAGGCACTGGTCTCCTTGTTTTCATGGGCCATTACATTTAATCCTCATACTAGCCCTAGGAAATGGATGCTGTTATTATCTACACTTGATAGATGAGGGTGCCGAGGCCCAAAGTAGTTATCCCAAAATTACACGTGCTGCCAGTGAGTATGCATATCATGAGTCAACCCCATGTCCGAGAAGCCTACATTCACTTTTTAACCCCTGGAGTACGTGGTGTGAACATTGGATTAAGACACATGACCATGTGGGTGGAAATAGAGCAAGCTCTGGAGAGGGAATGGGCAGAATTCAGGTAGGCAAAGAGAGGAGGGATGGCCCTGGTGTAATGAAAAACGTGCACAAAGCTTCTTGCATAGAACTGAAGGCGCCAAGGTGGTGCATCCGCCTGCCAGCCAGTGCCGACTCGGCGGAAGCAGGTGCCACACATGATGGAAGGCGTGTAGCATCCTTCTCTCCTGTTCTGTTCCTTACTTGGCAGCGTGAGCACTCATTGCATATCTTGCTGTTGGCAGCTTTGACCCGAAGAGAGCCGTGCAGCAGCTCAGAGCCTGCGGGGTGTTGGAGACGATTCGCATCAGTGCAGCCGGCTACCCATCCAGGTAACGTGTCCGCCAGCCATGTGCTGATGGGGATGCTGTAGAGAATCCTGACGGTGCTGCCCCAGGGGCCCTCATAGGTACTGTTAGCTGAAGACAGATCCTGAAAAAAGTGGAGGGGCCAAGCCAGGATGCTGACAGAAATAAGAATTTCATTTGGACCTGAAAAGCATAGAAATCAACAGTATGATATTTGGGGCAGCTTTTCAGATTTCAGATTGACATTGATCTGGGCAATGAGCTAGCCAGAATTGCAAAAGGGATTCTTCCTTCACTTGATACCCACCTGCATCTTTTTCTTTTATTTGGTAAAATGTTTCTTATACTAACCATTTTTATGTTGATGGTTTTTGAGACTGAAAGAAGATTGGGAAGGAGAGAGACTACCACAGGAAGCCCGAGAGGAGCTGGGTTCCTAGGCTCCCTTCTGAAAGCTGCACCTCTAAATGGCGTAAGAACCTTCCAGTAGGCTGTACCTCCGCAAGCTTCCCCTACTCCAGGGATCAACCTTCTAATTCCTGAGCCCTCGGGGAACAAATCACTCCAGGCCATGGTGCTCTTCGTTCCCTCCGTCCAGCCCTGCAGCCACTTTTCTACTTTGTCTCTGAATTTGACAACTCTGGGTACTTCGTATGAGTAGATTTTTAAAGTGTCCTGGTTGGAGGCGCAGCATTTCTTTCAGAAGGGACTGTGGGAACTCAGTTGCTCTCTGGCTTCATTTCCCAGTCGGCCCTGCAGCATCTGACATCAGCCTTTTGATTGAGGAGCTAGAGCCCAGGCCCAGTGGTTCAGGTCTGAGTTGAGACCACTGTCGTCATCAGTGCCACTGCTTTTCAGTGCCTGCTCTAAGCACACGGTTCTGATCTGACCTATCTTGAGTTTAACTGGGAGAGGCCATTAGGGTGCTGCTGAACTACTGGTCTCAAACTGCAGTCAGCTCCACTCCTGATCCCTGCTCTCTCTCCTACCAAAAAGCTTTCCTCAGTCCACTCTTCAGTGTTTCTCAGAATCATGTGTTGCAAAACCTTAATAGTTCAGGAAATCATTTTAGTGGGTTAAACCAATATACTGTTAATGAAATAACTTGGACATTGTAGCAAAGGTGGTTTATGGCAGAAAGGGTGTTGTGGCATGGCCGTGTCTGTGAGGTGCATCATGATCTAAAATGTGCTTTCATGTTGGGGCCCAGAGAAGGAGGTGAGCTGCTGTCACCAGCTGGTTGGTGGCTGTTGAGTCTAGAATCAGAGCATTTCTGTCCATGCTGTGTTGTTGCTGAGCATCTAACTGAGGTCAGTGAATTGTTGCCCTCCAAAGAGGTTTGTCAGAGGAAGAAGTGGTGGGTTGGGGTCCTGAGAGACCCCCCTGTGCCCAGCCCAGATCTGATACCTGGCTTGGATCTGACTTCCTATTCTCTCCAGCTTGTAAGAGTTCCAGGGGGTGGGACTGCAGCCTGTGCAAGAGCAGAAACAGCCTGGTAGTTGAACCCTGGAGTGAGGCCGGAGTTAAGGCTTTGCCTCCCAGGCCAGGTTACTCACTTGCTGGGTAAACTTGGGCGTTAATCTTTCTGAGCCTAGGTGCCCTTATCATTAAGTAGAATGATCATATTTATCTCATAGATTGTGAGAAATTAGATAATGTATCAAAGTCCTCACAACTGTGACAGGCACATCAGTATTTAATAAAGTACTTATTACATCATCCAAGATATGAATAAGAATCTGCCTCTGAGCATAGGTATAGCATGTCTGTATCAGAAATTTCTGGCTCTGTTTGTGTGAAATCCCACAGTATGTAGCCACCTTAGAAGAGCGTGTGGAAATTCCCAGGACTCTCCAAGCAACAGGAAAGTTCAATTTGAAAGTTTCTTAACGGGGCTAAGAGTGTAACTCAGTGGTAGAGTGTGTGCTTAGCATGTGCAACGCCCCAGGTTCGGTCCCCAGCACCAAAGTGTGTGTAATTAGAGCTCACATATCCTGTGTCAAACTGTTCAGGGTCATGGTGCAAGAAGCTTAGACCTGCGAGTTTGCCCAGCCATACCAGTGCTGTGTAACGTGGAGACCTGGAGGTGAGCAGAGAAATCCAAGGTGTTCATCTTTGTGTGTAACTCTTACTAGCTTAATGGGACTTGTAACCTGGGAGGCATGTACATCTGGATTATGTCGAGCCGTGGACCACCCAAGGGAGGCCTATGATAAGATAATGAGGTAGGCTAAGGCAGGGGGAACCTTGGGAGTTCTCAGTAGATTGTTTAATAGTAGGGCAAGTGATTTGCAAAAGGTGTCACTTCAGGGAGTCTCCTTGGACATCAGGGAGAGGCTTGAAGCCTGTGGATCTGCCCTGGATAACCACAGACTCCACACAGAGTTCTGTACACATACGTGCCAGCTCTGATTCATTGGCTGAGCTTCCTCACACCCTCACTCTGTGAAATCAGAGTGACAGTGTATGCCATCTGCGCTCCTACTGGGTTTGCTGTCACCGTGCAAAATGGTTTGTTTAGAGATGGAAGAGTGGGGAGGGGCTTTAGTTCTGGGGCCTTGCATGAGCTGTGTGTAGAATGAACTTTTTCTTCTACACTTCGTGGAGTCTTTTCCCTTCATCTTTCTCCTCCGCATCTCCTGCTATGTGGAGTATTTAGCCCTATGCCGACCTCTGCCTATCAGCAGCTCACAGCTGAAGTACTTGAAACAGAACACCACAAAACCAGGTTCAAGATAGTAGTGCAGGTGTGGGAGGAGCTGTGGCTTCTCAGGAGGTGAGACCTGAGCTGGGCCTTGAAGGCTTGGCCAGAAGGGTTGGGATGAGTAGGGAGGCAGCAGCAAGCTCAAGAGGACTGCCCACTCACCACCCTGTTACAGCTGCTCAGCCCCCGTTCATCGCTTGCTGGCATTCCACGTGTGCTTTCTGCCTCATTTTCGCTGCCTCTGCTTGGCAGCTAAGAGCGCATGCCTGTCAAGTCCTTCGACCGGTGGGGAAAGTAGCTTCTCCTAATTCATTCCACCTGGCTGCATTCAGAGTTGCCACAGCTTGCTGGCCTCTCCCAGGGTGGCGAAGGGATGCCTCCTGCCATGCTAATTGTTTCAGACTTCGTGCTGTAGGTAATTGGGAGGGCATCTCTACCTTTGTTTTTAAAATTACAGATACTGTAAAAGTGCAAGGAAGGAAGGAAAGGCATATTTCTGGTATCACCAAAAATGTTCCCTGAAGCAGTGATGTAAGTGGGTGGGCTCAGATCCAGGGGTATACCTTCTGTGTCCTTATATGTGCCACCCTGGCACATTTTGCTAAAACGTCCCTCCCTTGGGGAAGTTCAGTTCTGGAAAGCAGCACTATGTGGTGCTCCCATTAGTCCTGAGGTGGAATTGGATCTTCCATATGATCCTGTCCAGATCCTCCTCCTCTTTCATCCTCTTGCCACCAGCCCGCAGCACCTAGATGGCATTTATTTGGAAGATGAATGTGGTGGGGGTAAGAGCTATGGGACAAAGCTCCCACACCTGTTGTAATCTTTCGACTTGGCTCCATGGCTGAATCTCCTGCACCTTCTAACCATAATTACCGTTTGGGCTGACCTCATTAATTAAGCAGTTAGGTAGTAATGTGTATTTCTGTTCCAATCTAGAAGTGTCTGCTGTATTTGGGAATAAGACAAGGTTTTATGAATGTCTCATGCAAAGGAAGGCGTCAACAGAGTAAGGAAACACACAAGCATAATGTGGGTGTAGACATGGGCAGTCATTTTATTGACCTGACTTTGGGAAGTCTCCATGGGACTGGAAGAATCTGGGCAGATTGGGAATCACCTACAAAAGGAATGCTCAAAACTCAATACAGAAAAGGGATTTCACTTTTTAACTTGCCAGGTAACTCACAGCTTTCCAGAACTCTTTCCCAAAGATCTTTCAGTGGGCTTCTTTGTTTAGGGGAATTATAGTTCATGCTGTCTCCCTGTTTTTTCTTGTGCAAGTGGCCAAGGGGAGGAAAATGGAAAGAAAGTGCATAGTCCAGGATCACAGAGACAAGTGAGTTCAGACATGGTGCCTGCATCCCACCTACTGATGATGCCTTGGAAAATTCTCACCCCTGCTCCAAAATTAAAACCCATCCAAAGTGCCTAGAGTCCACCAATCCAGAGGGGACGGCTGCAGTGCTGCCAGCCGCTGTGGCAGCCTGTTTCCCCTCAGACTTCAGTCCACCTGTCTATTTTTATCCTAAGAATTGCTGCTCTCAGGGTGTCTGACTTAAAATGAAAGTGTGTCATTCAACTTGAAATGCTGTGCAGTAGCTAAAAAAGAATGTTCGTTGTAATATGCATAAAGCCCAGTGATGAACGCAATCTCCTGGGGAGATGCTCACCTTCCCAGCTCCCCCACCATGCTGGCTGTTTGCCTGGACAGGCACCTATCTTCCTTTCCTGGGGCTCCCACAGCTTAGTGACTGGAGCAACTGTGATGCCAACACAGCTGAATCAAAATAAGCGTGGTGAACTCCTTCAATATATAAAAAGCAAAAGAACTAAAACAGAACTGTATGTGAGTGTTGTTTTCCGAAGATTGCCAACTTCTGTCCTTCCATCTACAAGGCTAGGTGGACTGAATGGCATAAGATTCTAGAGTTAGATAATCACATTTGAACCTAAGACAGATGTGTGGTTCCTTCCCTTACTATTAAATATTCTGCAGATGGGGAGAGAATAAAGCACAATTTACTTTAGAGTGATGTTTCTTTATCTCAGGCTGAATCAAGGTCCTGGCTCTTCTGCCTCAGCTCTGGCTTTTCTGGGACTGGGTTCGGACCCCATGGTTCCCACACAAGGCTGCATATCACCATCAGGGCACACCAACCTCAGAAGCCAGGGCTCCTCCATAGACAGATGAAGTCAATCTGAGTCGGAGCCCGGAGCTATTTACACTTTGACAGGTTTCTAAATGATTTTTAAAAGCATTCTGCCTGAAAAACCATTACTCTGGAGGGACTTGTTAGCTTTTGGTAAACTCTAACCATTTGATCAATTTGGGACTGATTGGGTTTTCCTTTATTCTCACTTGTCTCAGCTCCAGCTCAGCCAGTAGAGAGGAATTGTTTCCTCCTCTGCAGCCAAGTTGAGTAAGCTTCCGAGATGGGTCCCCTTCTGGGGCTGAATCTGTGTTCCCTGAGAGGCCCAGGGCATAGGTGGGGTGGGGGGAAAGGGGAACGGAGATGCAGGGTATCTGCAGTGATGCGAGCCTTAGAGTGAGCTTCCGCCACCTTTGCACTTGGAGCCCCTTTGTAAGGGTTAGAGCTGCAGTAATGATGAGAAATCTTAGTTATGTATTCATTGATTAAAGCAACTCACAAACGTCATCCTTCTCATCCCATTGACTTTTTGTTGAGGTATAATTCACATATGATAAAATTCAGCCTTTAAAAGTAGGTGGTTCAGTGATTTTCATTATTTCGGTGTTGTACAACCGTCCCCACTCTCATTTCCATTCTCCTGAAGAGAGCCCCTGTTAGCAGTTGCTCTTCCCCTCTCCCCGCCCCTCCCAGAATGGCGGGCACAGACCTTTGTTTCGGTAGATTTGCCTGTTCAGGGCACTTTATATAAATCCAGTCATATGGTATGTGGCTTTGGATCTGGCTCTGCGCACTGAGGACCATCTCCAAGGGTCGTCCACGGTGCAGCATGCATCCGGCCTTCATCCCTTGCTGTTGCGAGTACCATTTCGTGATGTGGACAGGACACATTTTATCCTTTCTTCAGTTGATGCTCATATGAGTTGCTTTTGCTTTTTGGCAAGGATAAACGCCACTGCTTTGAGCATCGAGTACGTGTTTATGTGGACGTGTATTTTTATTTCTCCTGGGTGTATACCTGGGAGTGGAAGCGGTAGCTTTGCTCTGCTTTTGAGGCACTGCTGTGGTGTTTCCCCCACTTCGCCAATGGAGTGTGAGGGTTCCCAGTTCTACACATTTTGACCAACGCTGATGAGCTTTGACTACAGATATCTTAGTGGACGTAGAGTGATGACTCACTGTGATTCTGCGTTTCTGATGGCAAATAAGTACCTTTTTACATGCTTGTCATTTCTGTGCTGTCTTTGGAGGAATGTATATTCAAATCCTTTGCCTATTTTTCAAATTGGATTATTTGCTTATTGTTAAATTGTAATAGTTCTTCAGGTATTCTGGATATGAGCTCCTTATCATACATGTGACTTCCAAATTTCTTCTCCTGTTCTGTGAGCTATCTTTTTTACTTTCTTGATGATGGTCTTTGAAGCACAAAATCTCAATTTTTAAGAAGTATGACTTTATTTTTTCCTTTGGTTATTTCTGCTTTAGGTGTCATAGTTAAACAATTGCCTATAACAAGGTAATGAAGGTTTTTATCTGTTCTAAGATTTTTGCTGTTTGCTGAGAGTTTTGGTTGGATCCATTTTGAGTTAATTCATGTATATGATGTGAAGTAGGGGTTCATTCTCATCATTTTGAATGTGGGTATGAAGTTGTCCCAAAACCACTTGTTGAAAAGATGACGCTGAATCTTAAGGTAGGCAAGATAAGTGATATTTCCATTTTTATGGCTAAGGAAAGTTAGGTTGAACAAATTAGGTTTTCCCAGATGGAAAGAGGAGTGTCTCCATCCCACACTCACACAGTTAAGGATGTCTGTTCTTGAGTCTCTGAGAAGGTGCCCTTCTCTTCAGCAACTGATCTCTTGTATCCCTTTTAAACTTTTAACCATCTCTGGTATAATCCCAAAGAAAACTCTTGTAAGTAACATGAGTTAATTCTCTGCTGATTTGCTCCTTTAAAGGGAAGAGCATATCTGTATTTTGCTTGGTGGCTGTGATGATGAATACCCACAGATCTGTATCCAGGGAAGGAATTGGTCCTGGTTGGTGGGCCACACCTTGCACCCCCTGAACTGCTGTTGGTGCCCTGTGAGATGGGCCTATAGGATTCTGCAGAGTATAGAAGGAGAGGAGCATGCCCCTTCCCTTTCATGTCAGCATGACTAGGCCTCTTTGATTTAAGCTGAACAACAGCAATGTAGGATATCTAAAAGTACAGGTTGACACACCTAATCTCAACCTGAGACTACCAGAGATCTTCGCTATTTTATAAGGGGCCCTTGGGATCACCCACTATGTCATCTTTAGGGATTCTTTGTTGTGGCCTGATGTCATACCAGGGTCCTATTGGAGCAAATCTTAGGGATTATTTAATGTAGCCTCTGCTCTCAAAAGGAAACCTGCCAAAAGAGCAGCAGAGAATTCTACAGCTATGACAGCTCTACCCTGTCTGTTGGCCCTGCCCCCCGGGGGCCCTCGAGGTTGCTCCTCTGCAGAACATTCCCACAGGCTGATCCAGCACCTAGCCTGCCAGAACAGCAGCACCCCAGGCTGCTACTCCCTGGGCCAGGCAAAGCAGCTTTGTCCTTACTCACTGTCTGGAGTTGGAGGAGCTCCTTACAAAGGGTGTCCTTCCAGACCAGGGCTCTGCCCAATGCTTGCCTAACCCAGGAGCTGTCACCGGACCTGAGCTTTTCCCACACACCCACCTGTGACGCCTGCTCACCAGAAGACCAGAGTACGCCAGCTGAAGAAACAGGAAACAAGGCTGAGGGGACTCGGCCAGGCTGCTCCCAGTGAGAGAGCAGGGCTGAGGGAGAATTCCATGCCTGGTGCTGCTGAGACTCCACTGAGCACAACTGGGGCCCAGTCATACTCGAGAGGAGACTCCTTTCCTGCATTGTTATGGAAAGGAAAGGAAGACAGCCGGGAACAGAAGTGGGTTAAAGGGCACCTCCCAGCCATTGAGTCATAGTTATAGCGAGAAAACTGCCTGATGAAGGCCAAAATGGCAAGAATGATCCACACCGTGGAGGTGGATGGCAGCCATCACTGGTCTTTCTTCAGAAGTCTTCCAGACTTAGAACCATGTTCCGTAGTAAACATTTTACAAATGTTGAGAAGAGAATTTTTAATGTTTCATGAATGGGGGTGGGGTAGTAATGGTCCAGAGAGGCTATATGTCCTGTGTGGTGTGGGACTGTCCCACACACTGAAGAATTACCCCCCACCAACGTCAGTGGCTGCATTAAATAGTCCCTCAAGAGAGTGAAGGTTCAACTTTGAGGGTTCAACCACTTTAACGGTCAGTTAAAAAACAAATTTTTAAAATAAGCAACTAGGTATGAAGACAGTATGCCTGTGGGTCCTGGGAGGTCTTGGAGACCCTGGCCAAAGGAGGCTGGAGGCTTGAATCTAGCAAACGAGCCACCTATGTGTGAACAGGTCTCTAACAGAATGCAAAAAGTCCTGGGACCTGCAGTCCCTCCGGAAGAGGGAGCTAACATGCTGTGAGAGGGGGAGAGATGGAATCGTTCTGGGCAGGCCTGTGATGAGTGGGTCTCCCCACTTCCACACCATGACAGTCAACATCCCCAAGTGCCCACCTAATCAGAAAGTCCCCATGAAGTTCTATGTTTGGAAAGAGAATGATAATCTTTTTAGCTTGGCTTATTAGAGGTGGAGGGGGTTGTGGGGGGTTTTCTCTCTGGGAGCACTGATCTATGGAAAGGGGAGCCCACCTTTGATTCTGGGTCCTATGAAGAATGACACTTTCGCAGCCTTAACATCCAGACTGCAGAGCCACACCCCTCCAATACTTCCAGAGGGAGCCCCCTAAAAGTGAGTGTTCTTCTGAGTAGACAGTTCACAGCAACCTGGTGTCCTTTCCCATCAGCTTTGCCTGCAAGCCCTGTGCTTGGTGCAGGTGCTTCAAGAACACATTTGTAGGAAGGAGGTAGAAGAGCAGTTTTAGATCTTGGAAAGCTTTGCAACTTTCCGTGCATTCTGCGATGACCTCTCGGGCTGCTATTGAGGGGCTTTGATGAGGCAAGCGATGCCACCTCCATTTTATAGAAAAGGGAGGTGAGGCATCCGGGCTGGGAGTCACCTACGTCACACTGCTGGCCAAGGTCAGAGTCAGACTTCTGCACCCCAAGCTCGTTGCACACAGGCCGTGATGTCTTTGAAGTGTCATCTTCCCACTCTCATAATTTCCTTGAATTATGGATTTGTCAGCAGTAAGAGATTTTCAAATTAGAAGCATTTAAGGTTTTTAGCCCAGCTAAATGTTGCTTTAATTATTCCTCCAGCAGAACTGCAAACTCACAGGGAGAAGTGAGTACACAAATAACAGTGATGCTGAATGTGGGAAGTGCCCTCTGAAAGTCATAAGAAAATGGGCAGAAACTTTAAAGGGAGAGCCCACACCTGACTGGGAGCATCAGTGAAGATTGCATGGGAGAGTCAGATGGGGCACTGGTAGCAGGAGGAGCGAGGCTTTGTGAAGCCCTTATGTCCTTCATTTTTGTTCTTGCCCAAATCCTCCTTACCTTTTGTGGAAGTATCGGAGAATGGTCTATATTTAAAACTGGGGGGCTGGGGAAGAAAGAGCCTAAGAAAACTTCAATAGCATTTGCATGTATTAAAAGCAAAATATACATCTGGTTTGTAGTTTACCCACCCTGGCTGTTTGCCAGACCTCTGGAATTAAGTCATTGAAGACTCAGTGAGGGCTCTGGAATTTTCTTGACACCTGCCGTATGTGATTGAAATAATTAGAGCAGCATTTAGCTGGTCAATAATCTTGAATGCTTCCATTAATAAAGGTGCCTGTTAGAGATGGCTAGTAAACTCGGTGGGTTTGGCTCACAGTCACTCCACAACTGGAGGGTGAAAAAGTTTCTGCTGAGTAAGTGGAGATCAAAGGGCAAGAGGAGCCTTTTCCTGGCCGTAAGTAGGAGCTCAGAGTGCCCTCTGCCCTCCCTTCTGAAAGACCTGGGAGCTCTGAGCAGAATTCATTCTCTCATTCCAAGTGCACTGCATTTGTGACTGACAGAACCAGTTGAAAGCTAAGGGGCATAGAGACAAAGTAGATTAGTGGCTGCCCAGGTCTGCTCGGGGCTATGGGATTTCCTTCTGGGATTGTGAGAATGGTCTGGAATTCAGTGCTAGGGATGATTGCACAACTCTGCAAATGTGTTAGAACCTACTGAATTGTACACTTTAAAAGGATAAATTTTATGGTGTTAGCTTATAAGAACTTTTATTTTAAAAAAGGAGCAGTCTCTAACCAACCATGCTACATAGAAGAAAAAAGATGAGGGCAAATATCATTTTGTTATTTTCTCATACTCATCCTTTCTCCGAGGCCTACAGCTACATTAGCAATCTTCCACCAAACCTAGAAAAGTATTTGTAAAGGAGCAATGGAGAGGGAGAAGAGCAGGAGCTGAGGCTCCATTTCCCTGCTCATCCCAGGCAACCCGAGGCCCAGGCTGTCATAAGATCCTAGAGTTGAAGCAGAGGGTTCTCAGGGAGTCTTGCCATAGTATGGTGTGGCCCCACTACCCACAACGGTTGCTGATACTAAGCAGCAGTTGAAGGACCTTCTCTAAGGCTGAGAGTCCCAGGGGAAGCAACACAGCCCACTGGCTCTGCACTAACACCCTAGCATGAGTGAGCTGACCTGAGTTGCTGGCTGATCCCTCAGCAAGGCCACTAGTGATGGGTCACAGCCAGTGCACAATCTCAGCACAGTACCAGACGATTTCTAGAGGAGGTGCTCATGCAAGTAACTCTGGAGAAAGGGGTGTGTGAGTCTCTCCTGATGCCTCTGAAGATGAGAGTGGAGGCTGGCTGTGCACCTCCACTGGCCAAGGACTCAGGAAAGGTAAAGATGGGCTGTGTTGACCTTCAGAGGGTATAGATTCAGTGTCCTTCCGGGTGACTCACAATATGCAGTTACCAAGGGTTGTAACCGTCTCTGAAAACAGATTGAACTTGAGTGTGGGGGCCAAACTGTGAACTATGGCTGCTCTAATGAGCAAATCAGCCTTGCTTAGGCAACAGTGACACTGCGTTCATGTCACAGAAATTTTGTTCATAGAAATCTCATCAGCGGACAAAGGATAAACTTAAGGCCCCTGTAAAGACTCTGCCCAAACACAAAATGACACTACTTGTGTCAATAGTGGATTATAGATCTCTCCAGTTACGTGATGTGCTAGGTGCTATCTTTGTAGGGGCCCGTGTGTCTCTAGTAATGAGAGAACAGGAATCGGGCAAAATCTACCTTGGGTAGAGAAATGGCTCCTTTAAACTAGACCAAAATGTGAACAATTTTACCTCTAGGGATTAGAACATGGATGTTTGTTATTTGCTAATATATGCTTTTTTGCATTTAAAACATAGTGAGCATTGTCAGTTCTATAAGAACAAAAACCAACATTTAAAAGCAAAGCTGTATCCCTGTAACTTCAAGACCAGCTGCACGGGAGGGAACTCTTCGTGCTTCAGCAGAGACCCTGCTTAGTCCTCTAGGAAGTGCTTCCCAGACCATTCTCCTTTAATATATTAGTGCATTTATAATTATATATGTAAGCAGAGACACTCACTCTTAATCCCCAGTACTATAGTCCCAACTCCAGGGATCATGACACACTGAAATCCTAAGACGGTAGGTAGACCACACTCCCCTGGGACTGGTTCTTGCTGCCCTGAGAATGTTTTGTGCCATAATGTTGACCTCATGGGATGCTGTCTGAAACTGCCCGTGGCCCATGTGTGGCCCAGAGGCAAGGACGTGTCACCTGACACACCTTTGCTTTGTGTCTAGGTGGACCTACCATGACTTCTTCAACCGGTATCGAGTGCTTGTGAAGAAGAGAGAGCTCGCCAACACAGATAAGAAGGCCATCTGCAAGTCCGTCCTCGAGAGCCTCATCAAGGTGAGCAGGTTTCATGGGGATGTGAGCAGGAGGTGCTGAGAACTGGGGTGGGGTTGCCTGCCTCTTTCTAACTTCATCTTTACTGAAACTGCTTCTGAGATGCTTAATGCCTTTCCCTGCATCGGTGACGGGAAGAACCCTTCACCTATCTAGAGGATCTGCTGGCTTTTCTACGTCTCGGCACACAGGAAAATAGAGCTGTTTGTGCAGCTCATAGGGAGACATATAGGAGACTGTTCCCGGCGTCAGCTTCTGGCCCAGGGTCTCTGACTCCTCCAAAGTTTCATGCACCTGGTGGGGTCTCGGATCTGGAGCTCAGTCCCAGTCAGCAGAGGGAAGAAAAAGCCAAGCTGTTTTTGTCTTAGTCAGCCTCAGGTCCTCCCCAGATACTTGTTTCAAATAAGGTAAGGTATTTTGTTTTATTTGGAACAACCTGAAATCACACCTGACAGTTGATACTGCAGAATTATGAAACAGTTCAGAGGGGGAAATTCTTAAACATTTCAATAGTTCGAGAATTCAGGGATTGTAGAAGAGTACGATAGTTAATGTCTTGTTGAAGAGTTAAGTAATATCAAGAATTTTCGCTTTAGAAAGGTAAAAAAAATTATTACATCAAAAATTTTAAAATCTCACTTTACTAGGAAAATCAACTCACATGAGATAGTCCATTGCCATGTGATCAGGACTTAAGGTCCTATTTTATCATCTTCTGAACATCATTTTAGCTACTCAAGTTTGTAGATTTAGACAGAATGCTGTGCTAAATGTATAAGCGTTTGGTTTTTTTTTTTTTTTTTTTTAAGAGGGACAGCGAGAATTTTTTTTAGTTTTTCATGTGGCTTTCGTTGCTCCGACACTTCATTGTATACGTGGTGGTGGGGTTTGAACTCATGTCCTCACGCATGCAAGGCAGGCACTGTAATCACTGAGCCACCGCTTCAGCCCCCTAAATGTGTAGGGTTTGTTTGTTTTTTTTTTTCCCAGGGCTGAGGACCAAACTCAGGACCTTGGGTGTGCTAGGCAAGTGCTCTGCTGCTGAGCTAAATCCCCAACCCCAATGTATAGGGTTTTAAAGTTTTTTTTGTTTTGTTTTGTTTTTAAAAAAAAAAAAAAAAAAAAAAAAGCCCAAATATTCTTCACCTTTCTATCCACTGACCTTTATTTTTTTAAACGGAGAGTAAGAGGATGGCAGCCTGGTTAATTGAGGGTTGTGGTTGATTAGTCAGACTCTGGTTAGCTGAAATTTTTGCTATGGTTCATTTATCAGTGTTCACATTTAATGTGTTTTTCCATGCATGAGAACAGTCTGTGTTCCAGGTCAGCTGATTTCAGTTAACATGCAGTGGCAGGAGTTGCCCTCCTTCCCTCCTTATTGGTACCAGAGCTGGCCTCCTGGTATGCAGTCCAGGATTGCCATTGGGCGGGCTCTGGCATGTGGCTACCTTGTCTTTTGTCTAGGGTCATAGTTTGATTCTGTTCCTCTCTTTCCTGGATTTCTCCAAGGTTGTTGACAAAACCTCTGCTTCCCAAGCGAGGGGTACATACCCATGCCATGCTCCCCACCTGCTAGAGGGACCAAGTACCACTGCCTGGGCCTGCCTGCCTCCTTGATGTGCTTGAGACCACTGGGCATTGCCAGACACAGCTGCCTCTTCCTCATGGATGAGGAGGAGCCCTCCCACTTCCTAGTGCTCAGCTTCAAGAGTTACCCTGCTCTACTGCTTTCCCAGACCCAGCACTTACCTGCAGCACTTTGTGTCCATAGCCTGCTGTCCCACATTTCAAGTTCATGCGTCCTTCCCTGCAGGGGAACTGTCTTTGCACTGACACTTCCCCCCTACTTCTGAGCACTGGGCCTGACACCCAGGGGGTACCCACCGCACATTTGTGGGATGGATGTACAAACAAGTGACTTGGCTAAAGAAAAGTTAAGGAGTGTTTCTTCTGCCTGAAATGCCTTTTTCTTCTGTCACCTGCCTGTGAGATTCTTCTTCCAAACTGAGCTCCAAGATACTTCCCGGTCTGAGGAGCCCATTCCTGGCCTCCAGGTGGAGTTAACTGCAGGTAGACCTCTGTAGCCAGCAGTGCTTAGTGCCCGTCATCCCTCTTTGCATTTGTCCCTTTATGTTACAGTTGAAGGTTTGTCATGTCACAAAAGACTGAGGACACGTAAATAGCAAGGATTTTACTGTGGCTGTGTTTCTACCATGGTTCCTGGTGTCACAGGAGGAGTTTGTGCTGATGCCTGTGTGGGTGACAAGCTAGATGAGCCCATCATGATTGGAAACCTGACGGTGATGGCTCACCTTGTGTAGAAGATCAGTTTTATCATCTGTGAAGCAAAAAGAGGGCTTGAAATGGATCACTAAGGTTGCTTTCAGCTCCTTCCCTTTATGAATCTTAGAGAAGAGTTCTCTCAAAATAAGTTAATAGGCTAACAGAATAATTTCTGGGGCTAGAAAAATTGGATCTGGGGTTGGTGTGTTCAAGACTCATGGGAGAAAGAGGAGAGAGCAGATGGGGCTGCTGGAGCAGGTAGGACAATCAGACATCCTATTGGTAAAAGGCAGTGGTTTTATAGATCAGATCACTACTTCTTGTTTATTTCCAAATTAACAAATAGAGTATGCTTTCTTGGAATGCAATGGAAACCCCATGCCCTGACTCTGCTGAAACCAAGCAGCTGAGCTTGTCCCCTGATCCTGACTCTTCTTGCTGAGCAGGCCCCTGCCCCCACAGGCAGCAATCAAAGCATGGCCTCTGCTGCCAGGAAGCTTCCCTGTGCCTCAGTCTGAGCTGCAGGCCCCCTGGAGCTGTGGCTCTGAACAGACACAGGCATGAGAACCAGCCCAGACCACAATCCCCCTGCCCCTAGCTTCCCTGCAGCCAGGCCCTGGAGATGACTCATCAGTGACACTCCAGCTGGCACTGCCCCAGCTCAGGCACAGTCTAAGCAATACAGCCTTCCCATTCCTGTTACCTGCATAGGGCTTGGTCCCTGAAGGACAGTGCTTCAGCATTCTTTCAGTACCATTTGCCAGCATGAAGCATGTTTTTCTGTGTCCCATAGACTCTTGGCTCATCCCCTCCTCTCACCATGGGCTTTGGAGCCAGTGAGCACACAGGACAGCAGCTGATGTACAGAGACCCCCAGGTCTTCGTGGGTTAACTTTCCCAATGTTCTACCCTAGGCTTGTCCACAGCACCCTGGTGGTCATCCTTCCTCCCACTGGCTTGAAAACAGGGAAAGGCAACTAATTTTAACCTCATAGATGTAATTAAGACAGTCATCACAGGTCCCCCAAACTGCAGCACAGTCTGTAATTATGTGTACAACTGTGAGTACTTAAAGATAATCTTTTTAAGTCATTGACCAGATCAGGCCATTGCCTTGCTCGGAGCCCCCCAGCCATGGCTCCCATCCCAGTCTTGTACTGCATCTACAAGGCCTTCCATGGTGGGCTCCTCCCACCAGCCCATCTTCAGATGCCCATGCGTAGCTGTCCTGGCTCTCCCTTCCTCAAACAGTCCTGGCTTGCTGCTGGCATAGTAGGACTTTCACATCTGCTCTGCTCTCCTCCTTGCTTCCGCAGGGCTGCTTCCTTCAGTCCATTTAGGCATTTGCTCAAATAGCACCTCCACAGAGGGGCCTGCCTTCGACATCCTGTAAAAAACAACCATTTGATTTTCACCCTAATGTTCATCTCTGCCTGAAAGCAAAGACTGTCTCATTGGCTTCTTTGTCTGCACTCACCTTGGTGTCTGTACCTTGAGGACAAGCATCTTGCTTACAGTCAGATCCTGGATGCCTTGCCTAGTACCTGTCCCTTAGCAGGGACCCAGTGTGTGTTGAATGAGTGCTGAGAGCGTGTGTGTACCCGTGGCAGAAGGGCACTTGATCTAGTAGGGTTTCTGCCTTTGAAGGGCTGAGTGGTGCAGGGGATGTGGTCTTGCTGCTCACTGATGACCAACCAGCTCCCCTCCCTTTCCCACATAGGATCCTGACAAGTTCCAGTTTGGCCGCACCAAGATCTTCTTCCGGGCAGGCCAGGTAGCCTACCTGGAGAAACTGCGGGCAGACAAGTTCCGAGCAGCCACCATCATGATCCAGAAAACTGTCCGGGGCTGGCTGCAGAAGGTGAAGTACCGCAGGCTAAAGGGGGCCACCTTAACCCTGCAGAGGTACTGCCGAGGACACCTGGCCCGCAGGTGAGCCATGCCCAGGTGTACCTGGGGCAGCAGAGAAGGGCAAGGAGGAGGGCAACTGTCTCTTTCTGCTAGCTGGCCTCCAGTGCTCCATAATTAGAATAGGTCCTGTTGAGTCCTGTGTGTGCCTTGGCTCGTACCCAGTGGGAGAGCATCCCTCCAATGCCCTTCTCACCTCTGGAAGTTGGTATAGTTCCCAGGTCGGGTGTCTACCAACTGCTCCCATCCCACCAAGCAATACCAACCTAGAACCAGCTAGCTTGGGTACAAATCAATCATTTCCCTTTTGCCTAAACCCCAAAGTAAAAAAGCCAGAAAAAAATTAACAAATCCAGATTTTAGCCTTTCCATCACAGTTCATTTACATGTAACCTCATTATTTATACCAGGAATTTCGGAATCCCTTGGAGTTTGGTAATTAGGCCGGGAAGGTCCTGGGAGGCCCTTTTGTGAGTTACTGCATTGAGCCGGTACAGACAGCTATGACTTGTCCAACCACAGTGGCTCTTTGCAGGAGAGCCAAGGTGCCAGTTGGGCTCCCCTGCCCAGGCTGATACCACACAGAGGAAACTGCTCTCACCACTCCCTTCTGATGTCAGTTTACTGATGAAGCATTCAGGTGGATGAAACTTCTCCCCTGAGGCAGGCGTTGGGTTTAGATACAGGGGTCACAGCCTCCATCGAGATACTCCCAGGTCTTTACAAAGGTGGTCAGATTTGGATCCACTCACTGTTCACAGCCAGTGCCTTCTCCAAATAGAAATTTTCTTGGAGAAATGACAGTGATTGTCATGAAATCTTGTGTTTGGGAGTTAGTTTTAAGTGGCTGCTCAGCCATCTCTGCTGGAGATGAGAGAGGGCACATGTTCAGGAGTGTATACCTGGGTGCTGAGCCCAAAGCAGTCCTCCTTTGTATGGGGAAGGTGGATTCTCCTCCTCATGTGCTTGAACCTTCATGTGCCACTATGAGCGGCTTTTTGCAAGTGTGACGATTGCCATTACTCCTCCGAACTGTCGAGAGGCGCCTCCAACAGACCTGTAGAGACGAGAAGACAGATCGATGCTAAGTGATTCTCCACCATGTGTGTCAGCTAGTCAAAACATCGAGTGCCTGTGTGCACAGGACTGTCCTAGGCTCTCTGATGGTGAGGATATAACAAAGCTGACCTGAGTGCTCCCTGCAGAGGGTGTGACCCAGGGGCACAGGTATGCGGAAAGCACATGCAGGGAGCTGGCCTGAGGAACTGTGTATCTCAGCTGCTAGGTGGCACATGGCCTGGATGAGTCCCTCCTCTTCCAGGGCTGTGCTAAGAACCTTCTAAGGTTCTTTGTAGCATTTGACATTCTGGGCCTCTAACTGAACACTTGTCACAGAATAAGACTCTTAAGGGTAAGGAATATCAACCTGGCTGCATTTTATTTGGGAAGTAAGATGGGGAATGCAGAGAAGAAAGGAAGGAGAGATTTCTTAGGGCATCCAGGGCAGTGGGTCTAGGGAGATGAGAAAATGGGGGGTGGAAGAAAGAAGGTTCAATCACTCAGCAAATCCTTGCCTAGGGCTCTGAACTGGATCCAGAGGTACAGGATGATGGAGTTGAAGCCCTGAGTATCTTAATCTGCTGAGGCACAGACAGCAATGATAATACATGAAGGGTGGGGAGCTCGAAGAGTGTAGTCTCCGAGGACTGCCCAGGTGCAGGAAGCAGTCTGGTAAGGTGTTCACAGAGGGGTGAGACTCAGTACAAAGCTGATGCTGGTGGGAGTCTTTTTGGGACCCAAGGAAAAAGGAACCTCTGTAGTTCTGAGCCTGCAGGTCGAGCACCTGTGGCATTTGTTAGGAAAGGATGATGAGTAGTCCCAGAAGGCCCACAGTGGGGTGGGACTTCCGTTATGCATATCTCAGGGGTCTCTCTGCCAGGTGAGTGGCACTCCCTCCCTGACACACTTGTGCTCTCCTGCCCACAGGCTGGCTGAGCACCTGCGGAGGACACGGGCAGCTGTGGTGCTGCAGAAGCAGTACCGCATGCACAGGGCCCGCCTGGCCTACCAGAGGGTCCGCAGGGCTGCCATCGTCATCCAGGCCTTTGCTCGGGCCATGTTCGTGCGCAGAATCTACCGCCAGGTGAGTAGCTGCACAAGGGGACTCACCAGCTGAAGACTCACACCTACAGCAGCAGTGAGTCAAACAGCATGAACATTTGTTGGCTTCTCCTGACTTTTTTCCCTAAATCTCTTTTCAAATCTCTGCTTTTACCAAATCTTCCCTAAAGTCCCCCAAGGAAGGAAGGGTTTGTGGTGGTGTTCACCCTTGACATCCAAGCTGCCCAGAGACACCTGCCTGATGGCACGTATCAGCCAGTGGCAGGGCCTGGTGACTGACTTAGGCTTGTTCAGACTTGAGAACAAGAAGTGGTACTAGGCACCAGCAGGTCTATCCCTTCCTAGATTAGAAGCCTCAGCCCAGGAGAGGGCTGCTGCCACCTCCCTGCTGGGACGTTGGTCTTTGCGTTACTCAGGCGTGGCTGAAATCCCTGGTTAGGTAGCTGTCCATCGGCACACTTTCGTCCACCCAGATCATGCTGTGCAGCTGAAGCACAATGCTAACGTGCAAGGCGAGTTGAAGGGAAGTGAGAGAGATCTGTTTCCCTAAAGTGAACATCTGTGCTTTCCATTAGCAGAGGTGTGATTTTTCTAAATAACCTAAACACTGAATCAATGACAATAAGCATGGGCAGGCATGACAATGTGATGGTGGACGCGCCTGGTGGAATAGTCCCGGGTTCCATGAATTTCCTGAGCGATTGGTGATAACTGATGCTGCTGTGATAGGGGCAGTTGACATTTGGAGGGAACCGCAGGGGGCAGCATGTGCAATGAGCAAGCCCTGGGTGTCCTATAGCTGACACAGGGCATGTTACTCAATACGTTTGCTTACTCATTCCACATTTATTTTATAGGGTGTCAAGGTAAGAACACTGATGCGTTCTTTCTCTGAGTGGCTTTTAACTTGACAGAAAAACTCAGAGTATTATAGGCCATTAATCCATTGGGAGCTCTCACTGAAGTATCACACTACCCAGACAGGATCTGCATCTGTCAAATGGGGAGAGATCAATGGCACGATCATTAAGCCCCCATAACTGAAGTTTTTAGACACTGACTTCCTAGCCAGTGAAACACAAAGCAAAATAAAGCTTAAACAAGAGCCTGATAGCTGATTCCCTGTGGGTACACAAGCTGCAGGACCTAGTTAAAACTCACACATAGAACAGTTATCAATACCTTAAACATTAGAGGGCTGACCTCTCTGCCTCCTGTAACTGAGGCTGACCTCATCTCATCCCCGGTGGTTACATAAACTTTCCTTGCTCCCATCCTGTGGTGCAAACTCATGGGGTGTGTGTGTGCTTGCCAACCCCCACTGCAGGTCCTCACCGAACACAAGGCCACCATCATCCAGAAGCATGCCCGGGGCTGGATGGCACGCAGGCATTTCCAGCGGCTGCGAGCCGCAGCCATTGTCATTCAGTGTGCCTTCCGGAGGCTCAAGGCCAAGCAGGAACTGAAGGCCCTCAAGATTGAGGCCCGCTCAGCAGAGCACCTGAAACGCCTCAACGTGGGTATGGAGAACAAGGTGGTCCAGTTACAACGGAAGATTGATGACCAGGTCAGTGCGAAAAGCTCCCTTCCCAGGTGTTGGGACTGGTGAGGCACCAAGGGCCTGTTTAAGAGAGACCCACAGCCTCTTCAGGTAACCACCTAGGCAAGAGACAGAGGGAGCATAGAAGTCCTGAAGATATCTCTCCTCTCGACAAGAACAGCTGCTGACTGTGGCAGGCAGAATGATGGCCTTCCAAAGATACACAGTCTAGTCCCTTGGATGTGTGAATGTCGCCTCATGTGGGCTTCAGATGTGAATAACCTAAAGAGCTTGAGAAGGGGGGATGATCCTAGATTATCCAGCTGGGCCTGATGTGACGTGAGCACAGGGGTCCTCATGAAAGGCTGGAGGAAATGGGGAATCTGGAGGCCCATGAGCCAAGGAAAGATGGCAGCCTCTAGAAATTGGAAAGGCAAAGAGCCAGATCCTGTCCTGGAGGACTGCAGGCCATGTAGACTTCTCACCTCCGGAACTGTAAGATAGTGGAGGATGTTGTTTTAAGCCACTAGCTTGGTGGTGATTTGTCAACATCAACAAAACAAACTGATAGCTTAGCCTAGAATCTGTCCCCTGACCCTGTGGAGACAGCCCAGTGCAGCACCAGCAGTGGCTTCCTGTGTGCGCGCACTGCGCTGGCCCATTCTTCATCTGTGTGTGCAGCAGCCCCCACAAGGTCCTCTTAACATTTAACTTTTTTACAGATGAGGGACTGAGAGGGCAAGTGACTTCCTAAAATCACACAGAGACAGTGCTCCAGGGTCCTTCACTACTGTCCCTCCTCTCGGTGGCACTTTGTGGTGGGAAGAGCTCTTGCTTTGGAATCGAAGAACTCATTCGAATTCAGACCTGCTGCTTGAAAACTGAGTGACTCATGTGGCCTCTCTGAGCCCTGATTTCCTTATCAACAAAATGGAACTGTCTTAATGTGTAGGAAGGGCCTGGGGGTGCAGTAGGTAGCTCAGTAAGTGGCCACTGATACCAGGAGATTTAAACTTTTTCCCTTGTTTGAGGAAAGTTGAAGCCATCTTCCCATATCAGCCAAACAAGCAACCAGTCATTAGCTAAGCCCTGTGGGTCGGGGCGCTAGGTGAGTTACTACCAGGAATTCAAGGCAAACACAGAACACGGCTCCTTCTGTGGGGCCAGACATGCCTGGATGGAATCCAGGTTGGAATGACGAGGCTTGCACAAGCATACCCGTACACCCACTCCCGGGCGGCCCATGTGACCAAGGTGGCCAATTCTTCTTCCCTCAGACCACATTTATTTGGTGTCTGATTGTTTCAGGTGGACAGGGGACAGCGTTGGCACATATAGAATGCTCTGTTATGGGGCAGAATCTCACTGCGAAGGAGCCAGCAGTGTGGATCCCCATCATGACTTTGTGAGCACCACCCTGTGCTGGGCTGTGACGTGTGTTTGATGTTCACTCTTTTGGTCCTCGCTTGACTTGGTGAGGTCATTTCACCAAGTCGATGAGGCCACAGAATTAAGAAGTGTTAGAATCTGGATTCCACTCACAGCCATAGTGAGGGTTTTTCTAGTTTAACCCCAAACATTACTGTTGGTCTTTCCTGCTTATAGCCATCGCCAAGTCTGGAAAGGAGGTCCAAGGAGGCCCACTATCACTTGGATCTTGCCCAGGCTCCTGCAGTGCCCTGCAGGGTTTCAGGTGCTGTGGATAGAGAGGGTGGGAAAGGATGCAGTGCAATAGGGGTGTGAAGAAAGAGAAACTAGATTGGGGACACCAGGCGTGGCCTTGGAGGTAACTTGGTTTTATTGTATCTGTCCTATACAAGACTTTTCTAAAACTCCTTATGACCCCATTAAGGTGGGAATATAAGTCAGCCATTTTACACGTAAACGAGCTACCCCAAACAAGAGCCCCAAAGCAGTACCCAGATGGAAGTAGAATGTCCCAGATTTCTGAGAAGAGATGGTACCATGGGGGTGTACTCTCTTTGTGTTCTCCAGGGTGCCTATTCAACTTGGCAGAAAGCTCAGGTGTAGGATGGGCCACACTTGGTCCCTGACCCTTGTCAGCCTGTAGCAATTGGCCAGGTCAGGGAGAAAGGCACACCCACTAGGGCAGAGGAGAAAGTCTGGTCTCTGGCACTGGCCTTGTGGAAAACACAAGGGCACAAAGCACCAGGGTTTTGTTTTTATTCGATAATACAAGGGTTGTTGGTGACTGGCCAGAAAAGGTATGGCATGGTCACATTTTGCCAGCTGACCCTCCAGGAAAAACAGAGGGACAAAGAGGCGTGATGTACCTCCACCAGGAATGCTGTGTGCCTGCTGGTCATTCTGGCCCCCTAGATGGGGTGTGGATTGGCCTTGTCCATTGCTGAAGTCAACTCCAGAGGATAAAAAAGAATCTAAGTTTTATAGTCCATGTTCTGAACATCAAAGAGAAGCAGATTTAAAAGACCTGTTTTTTGTTTTGTTTTTAAAAAAGCTTTTTGCATTAATCTTCCCGCTGGCAAACACCTGTGAGCAGTGACAGGCATTAGCAACGCTGGGCAGGGTACCTTGCCTGCAAAGGTGATCAGGAGGGGCGATGAGAGCTTGCTTTCTCACATCTGTCTCCATGTTGCCTGTGTGCTGGGTACTATTGTCACATATAAACTCCTTGAATCCTCACCACAACCCTAGAAGATTGATATTAATAAAGATCAGGAAATTGAGGCACAGAGAGGTTAAGTAACCAGCCCAAGATCATAGAACTAGTAAGTAGCCTGGCTAGGATTGATCCTGGCAGACTGGTTTCAAGGTATGTTCTTCCACCTCTGACCAAATAGATCTCTCCCATCGTAAGACTTTTAGGGTGTGAGAACTCCTCAGTCCAAAGGAGACATGAGCCTTGGTTTGAGTTCATGCTCATATGACAGCATTGTCCTTAGGACTGGCAGGAATTTACAGTAGGAAAGGGGCATGGCCTGGTGTCCACGGTGCCTACCACCCTGCTGTGAGGGGAGGTGTCAGCCTTCTTTCCAGTGCCAGCTCTCTAGAGCTGCTGATTTTGTTGGTGGGTAGGGCCGGCTGTTTAGAAATGAATGGGTTGCTTTTCTCCCTGTAATGTTTAGAACTGATTCAGGCAGCCGCTCTCTTGATACATAAGCAAAGTTCTTAAGCTGGAAGGAGAGGACATGCACGCGTCAAGGAGGACAGAGGCAAAGGTGTCCCAAGGTACTTGTCAGAGGTGGACAAAGGCCCAGTTGGACAGAAGCCCTAAATTCTTTCCAGTTACAATCCTGCAAAAGTACCCTCACCCCCACCAAAAGCCAGCAAGGGAGGAGACTGAAAGATAAAATCGGGCTAAGGTGGGCATCCCAGTGTATGTGCTGAGATGGCATGCCCCCACCAGAGAGAGAAGACCATTTAATACCAAGTTCCCAAGCAAGTAACAGAAGGGTCCCTTGAGAGTCTGTGAAAGAGAACAAGACTGTTTAGGAGGATGAGCTGTCCGTGGTTCTGAGACACTGGCCTGTGGTTTTCGTAGCCTTCACAGCACTCTTTCAGCAGTACAGTGACAATTCCTGAAGCTGTTTCTTATGATGTCTGTGGTGTAGGTCTCATGTGACATTATTCAGCCAAAATGATGGAGTCCATGAACTCTGTTCTGAAATTCTAGTTTTATTTAAGCAAATATGTGGAGTAACTTCATCAGTTGAACATTAATTTTTTAAAATGGGAGTCATATTTTATACACGTATGAATGTAAGGTGATATTTAAATGCATTTTACATGAAAAAAATACAAATCTATAGATTGTGAGTTGCATTTGCATCAATTTGATTCAGTATACTTAATAGACACTCTGTTACTTTGTTAGTATTTGTTTTGGTTCTTAAGAGGATCCATATACATTGGAAAAATACATGCTTTAAGTTACATTTTTATGGCATTTATTGGATTTAGAGAGAGGGACAGCGAGAATCAATTTTATTTAGTTTTTCATCTGGTTTTCATTGCTCCAATAGTTAGTTGTGTATGTGGTGCTCGGGTTTGAACCTGGATCCTCATGTGTGCCAGGCAAGTGCTGTAACCACTGTGCCACTGCTCCAGCCCTTTTTGTGGCCTTTCTATGCATTCGTTTCCTCAACTGTAGAGTGTGGGGTTGTTAATAACCCATGCCAAATAGGACTTCTCGTGAAGCTTGAATGTGAGTACGTACAGTGCCTGGGAGGCTCCCACCTGCGGTAGCTGTTGCATGTGGAGTGTGCCGCTTTCCACTCTGTAGACTGTCTTAGTCTTAATTTGCTTGCTGCCCCCACCCACATGGGTCCATAGAGCACTAATTGGGAACCACTCAGTACAGTTCCGTAGGTTGTACGCTGAACAACAGTGCCTGGTTTCAAGACAGGTGGGGCTGAAATTCAGGTGCTACTGTTTATCTGACTGAGCCTGCCCTGGGACAGTGCTATCCTGAGGAAGTGGCATCCCTTGTTCCAAGCTGTGATCCCCTGGGGCCGTGCCCACCTACATCTCTCTTGAGGGTGGTACTTTCTTCCAGTTATACAAAGGTGCTGCTCAGGCTGGAGAGGCCCTGTCATCACTGGTTGGAGGTACAGGCAGGTGATTTGCCTGTGGCACTAGGTAAAGATTTCAAGATCTTGCCTGACCAAACCTTTGAGAAAGTGAGCTTTTGAGAAAAATACCAAGCAGCGGAGTCTCAAGTTCTCTTCCCAGATAGGTTCCTTACAGCTGTGGAGGGTAGGTCTCTGTGCTTTAGTAGTAGGAGCAGAGTGAGCATCCCCTTGGGATGTCTGGGGAGTACAAGGAGGACTGGATCTGCTTACAAGTCTCTCAGACTCTGCCACCTGATGTCAGGAAAGACCTTCACTGGTGCAGGACAGGCCAGCCAGTTGTTCATGTGACATTGGCTAGGGCAGCTCTGGCGTTGTAGGGTCTGAAAGGGGTGTGTGCTCCGGACTACACCCTGCCCCAGGCTCAGTGCACAGCTGCGACACTTACGGGCTTGAGGATGAACAGGAAGCAGCTGAGCCTTCCAGGGGCTTTGTTTCAGAAGCCAAACATCTAGAGCACAGAACACAGAGCCTCAGGGACCTTCAGGGAACGTGCTCAGATGGTAGGGAGCTTACCAGGCTCTGCGGTGGGGACTCCCTCACACACAGCAGTGAGGCTTCCAAGTACCTCTCCAAAGTGCTCCCTGTAGAACCCTGGCCAGTGGGGATTGCTCATGTGTGCCAGACGTGGGGCTAAGCGCTTTACCCCCTTGGTGACAATTCTTAAGTGATTTATCGAGGGGGGCACACATGTGTGACTGGATCACACATGCACAGAGAATTAGGGACAGAGCTGGGCTCCAAGCATGGTCTTTCCAGCCTCAGCTGCTTGCCTCCTCAATGTCCTTGAATCTGGTCTTGGGCAGTATCAGAATTAGGCAAGCTGGGCCTCCCAGCTGCAGTCTGGCATCAGGGTCCTGAGGTCCTCGGCAGGGTAGAGTGTGCCAGTGCCCTCTGCCACCACGGCTGTGGATGTCTATTTCCATACTCAGCTTGCTTCACCTAGGGACCCCAGCCCAGGCCATATCACCTGGAGGTGACAGTGGGGCTGAGCCTCATTTCCAGCCCATAGCGGAGCAATCAGAACGGGCTAGTCTGTGATGCCTTCCTCTCTGAGCACAGACTCTCAGTCTCCATTGGTATAATCCAAACCAGGTGGGCGGTTTAGATGGGGACTGGTCTCCTGAGGGTGAGGCTGACAGCCAGACCAGACATGGGGAGCGGACTGCGCCAGGGAGTTCCCAGAGCCGGGAGCCACATGTTGCTGCACCCACTTGGGCAGTGTGCTGCGTGTGCCCTCTCAGTCCCAGCCCTGCAGTCCTGTGGGCTGGGTACAGGGTCCAGTGGCTTCTGTATTGCTTCTCCTTAATGCTTTTTGTGAAGTTGGATTTCTGAGGTGAATTACTTATTGATTCCCAATGTCCTAGCTTATTGGTATTGTAGCAAGTATCTCTGTTCTACTTGAAGCTCCTGCAGAGCACAGCAATGAAGAATAATGAGTGACCACTTGCTGCTTGCCTGCTTAGAGAGCCTTCCCTCCTCACCGCAACTTTTCATACTAACCACTTTTGGTGGATACTGTCAATCCTGATAGCTCCAATTTCTGCCCATCATTTATACTTGAATTTGACCCTGGCATACAGGGAAATATGTGAGTGGGTTGGTGATCAGGTACCCAGTGACCCAGGGGTGTGTTGGGAGCAGGCTTTGTGGGCGTCAGTCTCCCGACTTGGAGGCACCAGGGTAAGCTAGGCTGACAGGTGGCAGGAGGGATCCCAGGCCCTGTGGAGGGCCTCCTTGGAAGAGGGGATGTTGAAGGGGGCCTTTGTCTCAGCCAGCGATTAGGTTGCAGCTCTTTGTGCCAGCAAGTCCAAGGGCAGGGAAACCTAAAAAGCCAAGACCACAGATCCAGGGAGCTGGCTACATTGTTCCTGCAACTTCCAAATCAGGTGGAGAATCTGTCCTGCCAAAGGAGAGATCAGACTGCCATCAGCCAGCCTTCAGCCTGAGAGTGTTCGTGACAGCTCCCTGGTCTGTTTCAGTAGCAGTGCTGCTTTCTGTGCTTTCCTCTACTCTGAGACTCACAATGGAGTTTTGTTAGGGAGATGGCAGGAGAGCACTCAAGCATGTAATGATTGTGAAGTTTAATTACACCTTGGAAGTCCTTTTTCATTGCCTTCACTCTTCCTTTCCTGGCCCAATAACACTCTCTTCTCTCCAGAACAAAGAGTTCAAGACCCTGTCGGAGCAGTTGTCTGCAGTCACCTCCACACACACCATGGAGGTGGAGAAGCTGAAGAAGGAGTTGGCACATTACCAGCAGAACCAAGGGGCTGATCCCAGCCTGCGGCTGCAGGAGGAGGTGCAGAGCCTGCGCACTGAGCTGCAGAGAGCCCACTCGGAGCGTAGGGTCCTGGAGGATGCCCACAGCAGGGAGAAGGATGAGCTGAGAAAGGTATGCGTGAGCCTGAGGAGCAGGGCTGGCGATGGGCTGCCAACCCAGCTCTCCTCAGAGGCCATGGCTTCTTCAAACTGGGAAATTGCCCTATCTTTACTGGGGATCATGCCCAGACCAGCCATCTTTCCATGCTTAGAAAGTGGCCATGTTTCTGGGTAAGGCACACAGCACATGTTCACTGAGCAAGTGTCAATTGAGCTTCTGCCATTGGCTTGACACTGTGCCATCCCTTGAGAGAGGGGGTACACAGCATCTGCATTTGTGCATCTTTCCTACAGTCTAGTCAGTCACCAGGTCTGCTCTGAGGCCTGAGTCCTGTTGACAAGAAAGACGTTCCAGAGGTTATGGTTGTTCTAGGTCTTAGGGGCAGCTACTCATGTTGGGAATTTGCCTGAGCACGTGTTGCTGGTTCCAGCCTTACCTGCTCTGGTTGGTGTGCCTCCTGGGTTTACCCCCACCCTGCAAAGTGGACTTCTAGTATTGCTCCCACAGCCCAAACATCAGGATGTGAGTAATCCTTTCTGTACTCTCAAGAGATCTGTTCCAACCAGGAAAGTCATACAGTGCCACTAGAGAACCTTCCATGGACTTGGGATACAGCTGGTCAGCCCCCATCTCTGTAGTGACCCATGAGACAGAGGGAAAATAGCACATTACCCACATGCTTAGTATTCATAATTGGAGGGTCACACGGGCTTGGGAATCCAAGGAGGGGGCAGATTTGGTGTTCATGTTTGACCTCGAAATTACAGCAGATTGAATGCTGGCACGCAAGGCTCTGGAGTAGGCCTCAGAATGCTGATCATCATGGCCTGCTTCCTTGTGGTCAAGCATGTGCAGGAAGCTTCACTGGCCTTAGTTACTGTGTATGTATGAAAGTTAATCCAGATCATCCCTAAGGCTGCCTCTGGACTTGCACTAGCTGACACCATGAGATTGTGTTTGACTTCTAGAAGGAATAGAGGATCTCAACCCCATTTTGGAGTCCTTTGTCTCTACTACCCTGCTTCCTTCTCTGGCCTCAGCCCTCACTGCTGAGAACCACACAGACTCGAATTTGAGATGAAATCCGCAGAGCCAGCTGGACTTGCCTACAACACGTTCCCACCCCAGCCACTGGTTTCCCCCAGGTCCCAGGGATTCCCCGGGGTGAGAAGTGGGATCCAGATGGGGTTTACACCCAGAAGAATATCACAGGGTTTTGCTATGCCAGCAGCCCACCATTCTAGTGGGTTGCTTTGAGGCATCACAAAATCCTCTGCCCATATAAACCACCTGCCAGCGTACCCACCCTGAGATCTGAAGCGGACTTCATTCTTTGGGATGAAGCATGTGGTACCAAGAAACTCCAATGATAATGTAGCTACAAGCCAGCTACCTATAATTGTGCACTGGTGCTCTATTGACCCTTGGTGCAGATGGGTGGATGGTGGCCCTTCTGTGTGAATGAGAAACAGGAAGGGGGAATCCAAAGACAGGAGGTCAGGATTAAAACTGGAAACTTAAGATTTGTGATCCTGGGAGGAAAGATAGCTCCCTGCCTGTGCATTGCAGTCAGGTTAGACACCTGGGAAGTGTGCTCACCCTGTAGTTCTATAAAATCCAGGTCTCCCCTTGCTCTGCCTCCACAGGTAGCACACAACCTGTCACCCTCTGTTGCCTGTCTCCTGCTAAACATTGCAATGTGTGGACTCAGAGCACTTTTCAAACATCCAAGTCTCCAAACGAGCGTAACAGTTTATCCTCAGAAAATATTCATTGGCAGAGCAAAATAAAGAAAGCAGATTGCCTGCCTCCTCCTCTTTAAAAAATGA